>OU343164.1:28675599-28876680 GCA_910595825.1 Philhelius pedissequus
GACTGACAGACTGACAGACTGACAGACTGACAGACTGACAGACTGACAGAATGACAGACTGACAGACTGACAGACTGACAGACTGACAGACTGGCAGACTGACAGACTGACAGACTGGCAGACTGACAGACTGACAGACTGACAGACTGACAGACTGACAGACTGACAGACTGACAGACTGACAGACTGACAGACTGACAGACTGACAGACTGACAGACTGACAGACTGACAGACTGACAGACTGACAGACTGACAGACTGACAGACTGACAGACTGACAGACTGACAGACTGACAGACTGACAGACTGACAGACTGACAGACTGCCATACTTTCATTAAAACTTTCAAGTTATATGGAACTATAAGAATCATCCGTCCAAAACACAGTTGAAGCTCTTCAAATTGGACTGTCCATTTTTCTAAATATTATCAGCACTTTTTATAACAATTAAACCAGTCTTTTTTAAATGTGCTTACTCCGTCTTCAAATCCTTTTTTAAGTTATTAAGTACTGATTTTGGACTTAAGGGTACAAAACAGTGATCATATCTGTTTTTTAGAACAGCTTTAAGAGATTCTTTTTTTTTTCTTTAATAATAACAATAATAACAGATTCTAAAACCATGGATACTTCTAGTAGAAAATTATTTTCCTTTTCTAATTATTTGGGTTTTTCATTAAGTATGAAAAGAAGTGAATGTACAAAATGTACAAATCAGATTGAAAAAACTTTTTTAAGAGAGCGGGACATTTTTCATTTGATAAAAAATAGTCTTAGTAATAATGACATTAATTATTTCTGTTCGCATTCATGCATCTTGAATGTTCGAACAAGGGTTCGTAGATAAGTTCTGAATAGGTAGGTTCGTGTCATATTGTTCTGTTTGGATAACGTTGAAACTGAAATGTTCTTAAACCGGGTTAACCCGGATTGGATTTTGAATAACCCGAGTTGCCAAGAGAGTTAGCTAACTCGGCTTATAAAAAAAATTGTTGAGTTTCTTCCTTCATTTCTGTGTTTTAAAAAATAGAAACAAAACAATGTTTAAAATAATTCAATCAAAATAATTTCTTTTTTTCAAATCAAAATTTAAATACCCAGAGAAATAAATATTGATTCATTAGGTACTCGTACAACCCGAAAGCAAACTAACATTTCACTTTCAAACACTGTCACACGAGAAACTTTATTTTAAGGAAATTTGAAGTTAAAGGATTCCTGAAGGGATATCCTAAAAAAACCGCGAACGCCAACCCCGAGGGGCGGCCCGACTGTTCGACTTACGATAGTTCAATAATATCACCGACAGTTAAATTTAAGATATAATATTTATTCTTAAATCACTCTATTAAGTCCAACTTAAGACTAACTCATATTCCTAAAATATCTATCCAAATCCAGTGGATCGTGCAAGGGTGAATGGAATGTCTATTCAGCATTCATTTTCATATCGTGGGAATAGCGGATGAAGATCATATTCGTTGCTGGGGCCCAATTCCGCAAGCGTGAATGTTTTTCCGTGCAAAAAAATGACTCACCCTCAAAATATGCGTGAATAAATTTGCATATCTGTGTACACGTTATCTGTCAAAAATAAATCAATCGCACCCTTGCGGAATCGCAAATATGTGTGTGTACCCGATTTTTTGTGTACACAGAGAAACTCACACTTGCGGAATTTGGCCCCTGGCCTTCGAATATTCAAGTGCATTTACCTTTTGATTAATTGCACTGTCATTACTTTACAGTTATAGTCGCGGGAAATGCACGGTGTTGACTACCCTCCCCTTAAGAATCTACGTCCCGTAGATCGATACTCTAGGACTGGATGCTGGGAGAAGACATCGCCGGTGATGGTAACTGTATCTAAGGTAGGTCAACTTTTGTGTATATCTTGCACCATGTTATCAGGATTATAGCAACGAACATTAGGAGGAAGGTTACATCGGTGGCTGTATATGCGCTAAGCTTACTTGTTAAATTTCTCATGATCTTTATGTTGTTCATGGTCACATTATGAAGATATTCGATGTCCATTTTATGCCATATTGCAGTGGTATTTGTTAGAACTGCAGGTAATACTTGAAGCGAAGTATTACCTGCTAGCAAGTGTCCTATTATTAATCTGAATCGATTCGTTGTAGAGTTAAATCAGATATGTGCCAGAAAGCTTTTTCTGGATTCCTTACTACTTAAATTACCGTTGAAATTCGTCACGAAAATGGTGTCCTTTTTGATGAATTCCACTATCACTGCTGCATTAGATCGTACTACACAACTAGCATGTCCACCTTTAAATAGGCGAGGAATGCACCCGTCCTCGTTTAGTTTTTCCAAGGAGCTTTCGTCGCAAACTGTCATATTAGCCATATTTAAACAATTTGTTGTTATTCCATAGGTTTCTTCATGGTTGGCCAAAATTTTGGAAAAATGTAAGTCCACTTGTCTTACCTCAATAATCGGGGCTCTGGTAAGTAGAAGGTTGTACTCGGTCCCACTAACCTTAAGCATTTAGAGGACATATAGTAAGTCGGAATTGTTGGTGAAGACTGACGGTGTGCCGAATTGCAAAGCTTCTACCACATTTGCATATGGTAATGTCCCAACTTCGGTGATGACCCTGTTGATTTCTCCTTGATCTAGGAGGTTAGTATTTACTATTCCGCTTCTCGCCATTTGAAATTGCGCGAAATATCTCGTTGGCTTCCTCTTTGATGACCAAAAGTTCGTCTAAGATGATCTGCTCATGCCTAGCCCTGTTAGATGAAGCTACTTGATTGCCTGTGTTGTTCATAACCCAGTTTATCTTTTCTGTGATGTCCTTATATATACCTTATATCTTAAGAACCTTCTCATTTACTTTATATTGCTGGTTGTTATTATTACCTATGTCTTCTTCATTCCTGAGCACCTCGTCCCAATCTGCTGCGTCGGGATTCCCTGCTAGCCACTTCCATGCTGACCGGATCAAGTTGATTGCTCTTCGACTTCTATCTTTCCCTTTCAATAAGTCAAGACGTTCAAGAAGTTGGGTAAGATGGTGACGCGCGACGATTTTCCTCTCGAACTGAGTAATTTCTCTTTCCACAGCTTCTGTCATTTTAATCAGCAATTCTTCGAATTTGTCCAAGCGGATGATGTATATTAATTTGAAATGCCCGTCGATGATCCATCCTTGTCTTTCCTTAATCGTGACCATTGGAGAATTGTATTCAAATATACTGAACCCTTGCACGGTTGAGGTGATTAGAAATCTATTTAATGTATTAAATTATTAAAAGGAAATATATATATGTAAGTATAAAATGTATTTTGTTTATGGTTACTTTCTAGTTTGCATATTTTTATAAGCTTAACAGCTATGTATGATTTATTTCATTACATTTACATCCAATTATTGACATAAAATGTAAGACATAATTAAAATAGACTGATTACCAGTAGCAGGATTACGAACAAATTTAAAAATTATATTACAATATGATACATTTATGAATGACATTCATATAATCATAAGAACTTTGTGCTAAGTGATTTTGTTCTTAAAACTGTTTGCTTAAAATGTTGTGCTTGTGCATGTATGTGTGTGTGTGTGCAACATATTAGCATTTGATGCAATTATTTAACCGTGCCAAAGGTGCCATCATCCCCTTTTTTATTATTATTTTTTTTTCGCTCGCTGATGGGGAGTTGAACCCAGTCTCCCGCAAGGAGCAGGTGTACTTACCGCTAAACAACCGAGGAGCATTTATATTTTGATGTTGGCTTAAATTTTTAATGTGGGATTTGTGGATCTTTTTTCCCGTGTTGGTTGTAACTGTTACACCGTTGTTCTTGACCACAATTTTTTTTTGGAATAAGGGTTTGTTTTTTGCCTTAATACCTTTAGATGCCGTGTAAATTAAATCACCCTTTTTATAATTTTTAGGAAAAGTTCTATGCCTGTTCCGGTAGTTGTTTGACTCTCTTTGTTTCCTTTTGATCTCAGCTTTGAGATCATGGTTTATCTTTCACCTAAAGTCTGTGAGGTTCTGATAGTTAATTCTTGGAGATCTGTCGAAGAATACATCTGTGGGTTTGAGTTTGGTTACTGAATGGATACTATTATTATACCTGTCTACAGCAATGCTCAGTAGTTCCTTCAAGCGCAAATGCGTATACTCTACCTTGAGGCAACGATAAATTTCAAGGATCGTTCAGTGAAATCGTTCAACCTGACTATCAAACTCAGACCGATATACGAGGGTTCTATATAATTGTATACCAATTAATTCAATGAAATTAGCAATGATATGGCTGATGAAACTGCTCTCATTGTGAGTAACTAGAATTTTAGGGACTGTAAGATAATGAAGGACTTAAAAGATCTTGTCTCTGAGGTGCAACACAGACCTGTTCTTTATATAGAAAAGTTTTCCGAATTTAGAGAATTTGGCTACACACCTTATAAACTTTTCATTCTGAACCTCTATTATATCTAAGTGTAATATTTCACAAGGGTAGCTGGGAATAGGTGTAGGTTGGAACTCAGGGCGAAAAGGATGCCTATCGTACTTGTTAGTATTACAAACCTCGCAGGCCCTATCATATTTTGTTATAAGGCTATCCATACCGGGAAAATAATATTTTTTCTAATACTTGCTCCTTGTTTTCGCGGGCATTCCTGTGAGCTCTCTTGTGTTCTTTCATGATAAGTTTACACGTACGGTCCTCATTTCTTACATTTTCGACCACTCTTTGAGTGATTCTGATTTTATATTTTGAGAAGTGTTCAATGAAGACATCTTGGAGCATGCCCAAGAAACTTTCTGGAAGCGTAATACCATTTATTACGCTATGGTTAAGCTTAGATTTAAGCAGCTGAGTAAAAGTTTCTTTGTCGGGCTCCTTAAGTGCAACATAATGTCGCTGATAACCCGGATGTGGTTCCTCACAAGCCTCTAAATCTTTCCCATCTTTGAAGCAAACCTGATTGCGAAATACGTTGATCGCTGCGGACACATGATGTATAAGGTCCGATGCATCTTGTTGTGCACTATAAGCAGCTTATGCTGTTTCCGTGGTTTATCCGCATTCGGATGATGCGGTTTCGGTCGTAGAACCATCATTTGCCAGCTGAGACTGTGTTTGTTCACGTCCCATATTATTGTTTGTCACAGATTCATTTACTAAATCCTGCAAATGGTTTAGGGTGCCAAGTCTTGAAAGAGCATCGGCTACATAATTTGATTTATCAGGTTTGTAAACCAATTCGTAATTATAATCTTCAATCATAGCTTTCCACCTCTTTAGCTTCGCGTTATAGTTTCTATTACCCAACCAAAGGTAAGAGGCTGATGGTCTGTCAGAATACGGATCTTTTTAGCACCGTAAAAGTATGAACGGAGGTTATCGAGAGCCCAAACAATCGCCAACATTTCCTTTTCGTTTGTGGCGAAACCTTCCTCACTTTTATTTAAGGACCTTGAGATGAATGCGATTGGTCTATCTTTCCGTCTTCACCTTGGGATAAAACAGCACCAATCGCATAATTCGATGCATCTGTTGTAAGAATGAATGGCTTTTCGAAATCGGGAAAAGCCAAAACCTCAGAGGATGGCAGTAGGAATTTTAAGTCATTGAAGGCTTTGAGTTGCACATCACCCAATTCAATAGGAATTCGTGTGGATTGGTTGGCTCTTATTTGCGCATTCTCCCCTCTTGAAAGATTTGTTAACGTTTTGGCGACCTTCGCGTAATCGCGAATAAATTTTCGGTAATATGAAGTCAAGCCAAGGAACGATTTGAGTTCTTTCAGATTGCGCGGTGGTTTCATATTCTGGATTGCAGCTACTTTTTTCGAAGCAGGTCGTATACCTTCAGGTGAGACCACATATCCTAGGAATTCTACTTGTTGTTGCATGAAGTGGGTTTTTCGAGATTGACCCTTAAACCTGCCTCTCCGAGTCGAGCTAACACTGCATCCAGTTTCGTAAGATGATAGTCCATCTTCAATCATCCTCTGAAAAATTGCAGGCGCATTTCTTAGTCCAAAGGGTAGTCTAAGAAATTCAAATTTCCCGTTCATGGTAGAAAATGCGGTTTTCGGGATCAGATGGTTTCATCGATATTTGATGGAAGCCGGAAGTCAAGTCAAGAGTAGTAAAGTACTTGGCTTTTTTTTTTTTTTTTTTTTTATATTCTACACGCGCTCAAGGGATTATGAATACCCTTTAAATGTTTCAACACAGCGCGGGCGTGAGGGTGAGGTTAAGGAAGAGAAAGAATGATAGGAAAGATGTGTGGCGTGATATTCGGAGACTGTAGGTGGTTGTTGTGTCAGATTTTATCTCCAGGGATGGCGGCTGAACTAATGCGGAGAAATTTCCGTGTCTTATTTATCAATGTCCCTTATAATTCGCATTAATTTTTTTATCCTTTTTGTCATATTTTATCGGTATACTAGTTTTACTCAATCACATGTTGTTAGTGTTATGCCTAAACAGCATGTAATGAGTAAACCAGTAACTCATTGTATGACAATTATTTTTAGAATTGGTTTTAATGGAAAATAAGAAGACATAGACTACGGCAGGGATCGAACCTGTGACCATGAGGTTGACAGGCGAACACACAACTATCGCGCCACGGCCACCCCAAGACTAGCCAACATTAATGTCGGGGATAGAGTAGGCGTCCCTAATTCTGACACTGTTGAGCCTTTTATAATCGACAACCATTCGATATTATTTCTCGCCATTTGGTTTCAGTTTCTTGGGTACAACCCAGATAGGCGAGTTATACGGGCTTCTAGATGGTCTAATTATCCCTTCTGACAGGAGGTTAGCTATATCCGTGTCTACCTCCCCACTTAGATACGCAGGATAAGGATAAGTCTTTGAGTATATAGGATCATTTGTGTTGGTCTTTATTTCGGCGGGGACGGAAGTTTCAACGACTTCTTTAGCGTCAATTGTTCCGAAAAGGTATTTATATTTTGTTAAGAGTTTATTCAACTCATCTTTCACGCTTTCAGGTAATTGGGGATCTTGAACGAAATTAACTTCCCTAGAGACTTTTTCTTTTAATGGAATTTCGATGTTATCTTGCAACTTTAAATTATTATTCCTCAATAATGACCTTGAGTTTCTTTAATGTATCATCCCCGATGATACCATCAAAGGATGTAAGACCTGGCAGTACTTAGAATTTTAAAAGAGTTTTATTTCGAGTTTGAATATTTCGCTCGGCATTTGGTTTTTCGTATGGCTTAGGTCCAACCTTATTGCGCCCAGCTTCACCATCGGCACGCGGAGATGCGTCCCAAGATTGCTTAAACTTCGGATGTTGGTGAAATTGTTTCCTAGGTGGCAGGGAAGGTCTTGCGCCCAAGCTTCTGAAAGTTTGGTTTATGGGGGCCGTTATTGAGGTTGGTGCAGTGGGCAAAAGAATCGCACTCTTCCTATAATTTAGGTTCTGCATTTCTAGGCATGCAGAATACGCTTCAGGTAGCGTTTAAGGTCGCTGTACTATCAACACCCTCGATATGTCGCCATTTAGGCCCCTAACAAAGACATCCAGAGCTCCGTTTCTGTATGTCTCCAATAGTGCCTTTACAGTTTCCTCGCTAAAGGATTCCATTTTCAGCTTATTTATCATCATAGATACCTGGTGATTTGATTGACGGCAGTTTAGAACTCGTTTAATCTACTACCTCTGACAAAGCTTATTCAGTTGGTGATCCAATGTTCTACATAATGCAAAGAGATACTGCTTAATTTTCGACCAATCGCTACTGAATATGTTATAAGGTACTAGAGCTGCATCGGCAGGTCCCCGAACCTAACCCCGCACATGTTGTAATATTGCCCCATAAATGGGCTTAACCCTGACAATCTCAAAGTCCTTAAGGACATTCTCGACCGCGTGTACCCAAGACACGTATTGGGTCGGGTTACCGTCAAATACCAGGTAGACGTGAAATTTCTTTCAACTCTGCCTTGTTCTTTGGGGGGCAGAGTTGTATTGCGGGCGGAGATTGGCTCCTTTCATTATATGAAGTGCTTGGAGGTCTGCTCTCCAACAGGGTCAATCGTGACTCCAATTCTTTAAGTCGGGTTTCATTAGTTGACCTCCGCTCTGTGCCTTTAATGCGCGTGTCCAGGTCTCTCAACTGTACCAGAATATTGTTTACAGCTCTATTGAGGTGAGTCACAGATTCTATTAATTTTTCCATTTATATTCAAATAAGAGAACTAGTAACGGAACTTATGGGCGAACAAGGGGAATCAAGAACAGAACTTATAGGCAGACAAGGAAATTATAGAAAAACAATAACAGAACTAGTGGGCAATTTGCTCCCTTACAATTTTTAAATTTTAATATTTTTGTCAATTTAATTTAAATTTTTTGTAATAAATTTGAATTTCATTAATATTTTTTTTTTTTTTTTTAATTCATTTTTATTTCATATTAACTTATAACTATCTTAAAGCTCGACAAAAATGTTTAAAACTAGCCTAATTATCAATAACTTACAACTAATTTACTGGCTCTTTACGGGCACTCTAAATTAAACAATAACTCTTACAACTAATGTCTTTCGACCTAAAAACTATTTTAATTAAATCTAATTATTTTTTTTTATTTATTTTATATTTCAAGAAACTTTTTTACAAAAAACTTGATATCTTATCATTTTTTTTGCTTTTTAATTTTTTTTTTATTTTTTCCTTTTTTGACTTATAAACTAAACCTAAATATATATTAAAAATAATTAAAACTAAATAAAACTAACTTATACTAACTAAAAATAACTTAAACTACTTAAAATACCTAATAATACTTAAAACTACTTAAACTAGAACAGCCACAGCAGCATTTTTTTCGTTTTTTAATTTTTTTTTGTTTATTTTTTATATGCATGCAGACACACACCAACATCCAACCCACCCATACATGTACATACGCACATACATATACGTACGCACATACATGTACAGACACGCAGATCCATGCACGTATGCCCCCGCATACATACATATTTAAAATTTGTTTTTTTTTTGGTGCCACCCTGACTTAGGGAACATACCCTAAATCTATGTAAGTCGGCCAAGATATAATATCTTCATCGACTTTCAATATCACGATGCTGTTCAGAGAGCCACCAGAACTGGTTCTCCTGTTTCACCCTATCCCTCCGGTCCCGATCGGACACAGTCCTACTGAACCGAAGGCGCTCTTCTCCACCTTGAACGATGACGTCTCGACCATACAGGAGTCGCCTATCCACAGTTTTCCGGCTGACGTGGTAGATGAGCGGAACCGCCCCTCCATCCTGTATCAGCCCTCGACTGTCTAAATAGAGGAATGCCTCGGGAGGGATGTAACCACTTAACCGCGCACTCTCAAAATATTCGTTATTGGGGTAATAAGCCCCAAAAATTAAGCTGTTAGTTGAGGACATCGCTCTTGCAACGTGACCCCGAATCAGCTTGAACAAAAAATTATCTATTCTGTTTATGTTGGCTCCGTTGTATAGAACCTGGTTGGAATAATATCGTTTGTACTCCGACTCTGGTGTTCTGTGTAATCCAAGGCAACGTCGAAGACACTGCCTCTCAAACACCCGAATCTTTTCCATTTGAGATGGGGCAACGTTGAACCACACCGGGCATCCGTAGGCAATCATCGGCCTGATGAGGGCCGTGTAGCAAATCACCTTCACCCTGCTGTCAAGACGGCTGCTATAAAACAGTCGTTTTGTCAAGGCAAAGGCTCCCCTAGCCCTGGCCAAAGCAGCACCTATATGTCTGTCGAAATACAGGTACTGATCCAACCAGATGCCAAGGTACTTTACTACACTTTTACTCGCAAGTGGATGTCCATGTGGCCCTACGATCACCAGCTTGCGCCAGTTCTTTCTCGTATCCCTTGAAGCGCTAGACAACGGAGTCCTAAACAAAATAGTTTCTGATTTCTGGAAGTTGATTTTCAACTTCCAGTCATCACAATATCACTGAATCTTGTCGAAGTCACTCTGCAAGAGACTTTTGATGACCTCAACTGTATTACCTGTTCTGTACGCAATTAGATCGTCGGCGTACGCAATTGCCTGAGTTACTCTACCTATCAGATCGCTGGTGTAAATGCTGAATAGAATCGGCGAGTTAACCGCTCCCTGCTGAAGACCATTATTAATATTAAAAATTGCGGTAGAAGTTACATTGCCACTCTTGATAACAAACTTTCTACCATTTAGCATGTCATAAAGCATATACAATAGAGGTTTACTTATACCTAGTCTGGTTAGCTTTAGATAGAGACCTTTTAACCATACGGTGTCGAAGGCCTTCTCCAAATCAACCAGACAGGCACCCGTACACTGCTTTTTAGTTTTGTTCCAATGGCTATCAGAAACTAGTTTAGACGCGGCATGAATTGTGTCATGTCCCGCCTTAAAACCGAACTGATTATCCGGGATGATATTTTTGTCCTCCGCCCAACTTGAGCAGGGCTCTATTAATAACCTTTTCAAATTCTTTGCTGATACTCGGAAGAAGACTTATCGACCGGAGATTCGCCGGATTGGAGTTGTCCTTTCCCTTTTTTGGGAGAGGGTGCACCACAGCTGTCTTCCACCGCACTGGATAATATGCATTATTCAGCGCGTTGTTAAACAGTGTGGTATAAATGTCAACTGCTTCTTGAGGCAAATGTCGTAGTACAACGTTGGATATACCATTGACTCCTGCAGACTTCTTTTTCTTTAATGAATCGAAGATGAGCTGGAGCTCATTCTTCGAAATTAACAGGGGACTGGGCCCATTTCGGTCCGCGATTATGGCGTTTGCCAAATCTTCATCATTAAACCCGGTAAAACCAAGGTTCTCAGATCGCCATTCGCTTATATCGTTTCGGAGCCATAAGTGATGAAGCAGAGCTCTGTTCTTCAGGTCATGATTCGGGCGAATGCTAGCATTCACCTTGTACACTTGCTGGAAAGCAGCCCCCACAGCCTCCACCTTCTCCTGCGGATCTTCGATTATGAAGAGGTCATCGTCCAAGACGGCGTCATCTGGGTCTATGCCTGCTGTCAGAAGTACGTCTCTGTTTTGTGTCGTCCTCTGGAGCTTAAGACACGGAAGGTCGTTTTGATCTTTTCTTCTGAATATCTTATTTATTTGTGGGAACATACTCGGGTCGGTAGCGTTCACGGCCCGAATTTTGTTGTCCCAAAACAAATTAATGGACAACCTATAATTTTCTTTGATCAATTGGTTGATGTTTTTGATGGACGACTTCAGTGTCCTTATCTCTAGATCTCTTGTGTCAGTAAACCGTCTGTACAAGCGTTTTAGTCTTGTCAGTAAGCCACTTTTTTGTCTGTGTAGTGCATCAATTGTCGCGTTACGGTACATGTCAGTTGCGTTACGTTCTTTGTATTTCGGTATTGTCCTGTTCATTGTTCGTTGAATTGTTTCGTCCATTTGATCTAAGTATCTGTCAATTTCAGTATTTGTCATGTTCCTGTCATTTGGTGGGGATATACCATTTGATCGTAATTCGCTCAATAAGACGTTCGAGAAGCGTGACCAGCGCACCTTACTGTAATTGAAAGTATGCACCGGTACATACTCCTCCAACTCCATAAGCGCGTTCGGAAGTTGTATTACGGCGGCGAGTCCGCAGTGGTCACTGTCGTACTCGATCGTTCTTAAACAATTTTTAGACCGATGGCCCACAGTATTAGTAATTGTTAGTCTTGCGTCTTTCAACAATAGATCCAGATAGGCATCGCTTCTTGGAAACGATGGCCTGTCTGTAGCGAGAAGTTCAATGTGATACTCCAGGTTGTATCGACCCATCCAATTATACAGATGGTTACCACGAGGATGTTGTATTTGATTTCCCCAATCTATATGTTTGGCGTTCAAATCACCAGCCAATATGTAGTAGTTTTCTTCCGAGCTCAATCTTAAGCATTCAAAAAGCTTTTCAAGCTCTGTTATAAACTGTGTGGGCTGAGGTGTTTCCGGTGCATAGGCAGCGATACATTCGCTTCCCCTGTTGGAGATGAATGCATATGATGCATGCCTCTAACGTCCGAAATTTACGCACATCACTATTATATATTACCTTATGACTAATGCCTTTACGTATAAAGATTGCGACGCCCCCTCCTTGAGTGGAGTTGGGTCGGTCTCTTCTTACGATATTGTAATTGTTGTTAGTCAATTTATGTTTATGGTTAAGCTTAGTGTCGCTAGCCATAAACACATATGGACTTATGTCTTTAAGCAATTGGAATAAATTCGCTCTACGTTCGGTCCTAATCAGTGAATTTACATTCACAGCAAGGATCTTAAATTAATTTCATTAATATATAAGACATTACATGTACAAGATTTACCAGCAATTTTTCTTGTTTTAAATGAACTTTATGTACTGATGTACCATTCACTACTTTTTCACAAATAATTTTATCTTCTGACTTTGCACAAATTATTTTATTTTCTGACTTTACACAAATTATTTCATCTTATGACTTTTCACAAATTATTTTATTTCCTGCACAAGCACTTGAACTAAGGATTTAACAATTATAATTTTATATTGCAAGCTCAAATGCTCTTGCTTTCAAACACAATTTTTATCTTTACGTTATTATATTTCTGTTCACTGTCACTTACAAAAATTTTACATTCATTATTTGATTGTTTTCTGCAAAAGATTTCAGTTATTTTTTTATATATATATTTTGCAATTCCGGGTTCCGAAGGGTTCTGAAATGAGATATTCAGATTACCGAACCGAAAGGAAGAATGTAAGGAGATTTAATATGAGAACTGGTATTCCCTACTAATGGCACGCACAACTCCACCATTAAATCCTTTAGCCTATACTAAGATATCCACATATTCCCATGGGTATGAGAAAATTTTGTGCTCAAGGTGACAAAATAGTCAACTGTGTTCTCATGAGTATAGTGACGTTCACTCTGAGGGAGCGTATTCGCCTTGGCACGGATCTTCAGGCAAAAAGGATGCGATTTGATACCGGTCCCTACTCGGGCACCAGTTAAAGGATTCCTAAGGCGATATCCTAAGAAAACCGTGAACACCAACCCCAAGGGGTCGGCCCGACTGTTCGACTTACGATAGTTCAATAATAACTTACTTATATTCCTAAGATATCTATCCAAATCCAATGGATCGTGCAAGGGTGAATGGAATGTCTATTCAGCATTTATTTTCATATCGTGGGAAAAGCGGATGGGAGAGTTCGTATTATGTACATAGTAAACGAAAAGAATTCCACGAAAAAAGAGATATTCTGGAAACCCTATCAGTTAATATTCGACTTTCTCACTATTGAAATTATTTTTCTTACGTTAGAAGTGTTAATAAAACTGCATACTCAAATTTATTTTTCTATTGTGAGTAAGGCATATAAACACTAATATAATTTATTTATTATTTAATTATTTATTTTTTCTTATCAATCACATATATAAAATATACTACTAATAAATATTTAACAAGAGCACTAGCAGCATTATACTATCGGCTCTTTGGTAAAAGAAAAAAGAATTATAATTTAATTTAATTAATATAAAATTAAAATTAATTAAAATGTTAAGTTTAGTGGTTCTTTTAGTAATTCAATGGGTTTTAAATTTGTGTTGACTTTGCTTATAGTTCAGTTTGATGAGAGATTGCAGGGCCCGATGAGGTAGCTGATGGTGATGTTGTTTTGACATGTTTGGCAAGTCGGTAGAGGTTCGCTTTTAAGGATATTGCTGCGTTACACGGGTATGACCTAGTCGGAGCCAGACAATGTTTGTTATCATTTCTTTAGAATTCATTGTCGGATAGGTTAGTTGTATTTTATTTGGGTTGAATGCTGTGTAGTGATGGTTGTATTCCTTCCACTCTATGAATTCTTTTTCATGAATCTTGTAATGTATCAGTCTTTGCAGGTGACGGTGGGAGTAATGATCAAATGTGTATACCGGGGTAATATGAACGTCGTTTGCAGCTCTATCTGCCAATTCGTTGCCCTGTATTCCCACATGTCCTGCGGTCCAAATAATGTTAATTTTTGATGGTTTTGGTATTATGATGTTTCTTATTTTGGATATAATAACGGATCCACGAATTGGGTTAAGAATGGCATGAAGACTGAGAGGCTATCGGAACAGATTGCTCATTTACATGATGGAACATTTTTTATGGCTTAATATTCCCACCGCTGCCGCAGTCAAAATAGATGATGTGTTTGGTAAGACACCTTTTATAAGTGCTGCTGCAAACTTCAGAAAGAACTGCTATCCAGCAACTAGGGTGAATGTATATAAAGGTATATCTAGATTTTTACCTAGACCCAAAGTAGTGCGATTTGTGGAAGAAAAGCTCCTGGTTCCTTTATGAGATAGAGCGTTATGTCTTTGTCAATTACTAATCCGGTTTAATAAGTTAGCTTAGAAAGAAGTGACGCGCTAACTTTTAAATATCTCTCTTTTATTGTCAGTAGTCCGGCCTCGATGAGAATATTTTTAATTGGAGTCGTTGGAAAATCGTTTATACTCCTCCTTGCAGCTTGGTGATAAGTTGATTTCAATATATTTCGAATCACATCGAACTACTCGTCGCCTAGTGTCCGAATGAGGAAATATCTCTCAACATTATAATGTTTAGGAACTTTAGATTTGAGCAAGAAGAATATAGATATAAGAGAGGATAAATGAAAAATCCGTGAATGTGAAGAAATATAAAAAGTAAGAGAGTTCAAATGAACAAATAAATGGAACATTAACGGGATAACATTAATTTTCGGTTTTGCATTTCATGCAAATACCTACATATATACATATGTGAGAGTTACAAAACTATGTGTAAAAAAAGTTAACCTTCAAATTATATCCTGCCGTGATAGATATTATCAAAATTTATTAAATAAATCTTTAGGTAACACAAGAAATGAGTGGAAAGCTATTAATAAAATAATCAATCCGAATAAATCTTATATATAGTCTTGAAAAGTGATGGAGCTCAGGTTGATAATCCTATTGATGTTGCTGATATTTTTATTAACTTTTTTGGTTCGGTTGGTCATACAAGCTTATCTGAAATGAGTGCTTTTTGTGATCAATGCTGTGATATTAGACTTTTTGAAGATACTTGCCAAGGAAGTTTCTACTTTGATCCCATCTTTGGGTCAGAGGTTAATAATCTGATAAGCTCCCTTAACAAATCTCATGCGTGTGGGGATGATTCCATTTTTAATTATGTTTTAAAAATGATTGCCTATAATGTTTCTGATATCCTAGCACATTTGTTCAACTCAAGTGTATCTGTTCTGGTGTTTTCCCTTCAGAATAAAAATGCGCTGTTGTTGTGCCTGTTTATAAAAAGGGTTGTAAAATGGAGGCTAACAACTATAGACCTATCTCTTTATTGTCGTCGATTTCAAACATTTTTGAAAAAGCTGTTAAAAATAGAATGTTGCGTTACTAGAACAGAAGTAAATTTTTCAGCTCATCAAAATTCGGCTTTGAAGAAGGCCTTTCGACCGAAGATGCGCTACTTTACTTCTGCTCCCTCATAAACAAGAGTCTTGATGATAAAATGTATTGTGCAGGTCTGTTTGTTGATATAAGTAAAGCGTTTGATACTATAGATCATGCCGTTCTCCTATACAAACTGCATTCTGCTGGTTTTCGAGGTATCATTTAAAATTAGTTCGAGTCCTCTCTTAAGTATAGAACACAAAAAGTTAAAGTTGAGGACAAAATGAGCGACATCAGGGTTTCGAGCATTGGTGTTCCCCAAGGGTCTGTCCTGGGTCCCATTTTGTTTCTAATATATATAAATTCATTGTTCAACCTTCCATTCACCGCTAAAATTATAGCCTTCGCAGATGATATTGGTCTAGCCTATAACTCTAAAAGTGCTCTGGATCTTGTGGAGGATTTTAAACACCATCTCAATTTTTTACGTATCTGGTTTGCCAAACATAAACTTAACATAAGTAACAAAACTAAAGTAATGTCTTTCAGCTTAAGAATGCGAGATATTCCTGACATGCACATTGTTTTTCATGAACAAAACTAATATGAAATATAAATAATCTAATTGTTTTTGTAATGGTAATCTGTTGAATTATGATTCAGAAAATAAATGCAGTGCTCAATTCTCCAAAGTAGATGAAGTTATTGAATTCAAATACCTCGGTGTCTTGTTTGAGCAAAGTATGAGCTGGTCTCTTCAGTCTGGCATAAGGTGTTGGGGTGGAGAATAACAAACGAAAATCTACCCTCATATTACAAAAATGTGCTATTAGGAAGATTTACGGCGCTTACCGGTTAACATATTCTATGGGGTTATTTAGATGTTTAAAAATCTTACCTGTCAGACTCCTATACTATTTTACTTACTGACTTACTTACTTAGGTGGCGCTACAGTTCGGGACGAACCTGGGACTCAACCAACATGTCTCCCCAGCTAGCTCGGTCTTTGGCTAGCTGCCTCCAGTTACGTACTCTAAGTTTGTTGAGGTTATCTTCCACTTGAGCGCGCCACCTTAGGCGAGGTCTTCCTTGACTGCATCTTCCCTCTGGGTTGGAATCGAGGATCCTGCGAACCAGAGCATTGTTGTCTATACGCTCTACATGACCTAGCCATCTTAAACGTGATATACGTATTTTTTGTACCAGGTCAAAGTCGCTGTACAGCTCGTATAGTTCGTGGTTAAACCTTCGCCTTCAAAGCCCGTTAACGCAGATAGGGCCGAAAATCTACGAAGATCCTTACGCTCGAAACGACTAAGGATATCTTCATCCGCTTTCGATAGAGTCCATGACTCTGCACCATAGAACAGGACTGGGATGATAACAGTCTTATAAAGAGTCGACTTTGGTTTTCGAGAGAGGGCTTTACTACTCAATTGCCTCCCTAGCTCATATGGACAGCGATTGGCAAGAGTTATTCTTCACATTATTTCTAACGAGATGTTGTTAAAGATGTAATAGCGGACCCGAGGGAGACAAAGTCCCTAACTACCTCAAAGTGGTACCTGTCTATTCTGACGTTTTGTCCAATCCGCCGGTGTTGTGTGTCCCTTTTTGTGGACAGCATGTAATTCGTTTTGGCATCATTGACTGCTAGTCCCATCTTAGCCGCTTCAGCTTCAATGTTAGCAAACGCTCCAGTGACAGCTCGCTGGGTTCTGCCAATGATGTCCATGTCATCAACGAATGCTACCAATTGCACAGACTTGAAAAATATTGTGCCAGTAGAGTTAACTTGGGAATTTCTTACAATTTTTTCAAGTATTAAGTTGAAGAATTCGCACGATAGCGCATCGCCTTGTCGGACTACTTTCTTGACACCAAAAGCTTCTGTGAGATCAGTACTAACCTTGACGGAGCAGCGAGAGTTCTCCATCGTCATCCTACACAGTACAATGAGTTTTGTGGGGATGCCAAAACCCCACATGGCTCTGTATAGCTCGTCTCTATAAATGCTATCGTACGCGGCCTTAAAATCGATAAAGAGATAGTGGGTATCGATTTGGAGTTCTTGGCTGGTTTCCAGGATCTGCCGTAGCGTGAAGATTTGATCGACTGTGGCCTTTCCTGGCCTGAAACCGCACTGATAGGGTCCAATCAGGTTGCTGGCAAATGGCTTCAGACGTTCACATAATACAGCAGAAAGGATCTTGTACGCGATATTCAGGAGACTTATTCCTCTATAGTTGGCGCAGTTTGGAGGGTCTCCTTTTTTGTGGATCGGGCAAAAGATGCTGGGGTTCCATTCATCAGGCATACTTTCTTCTGACCAGACTTTAGAGATGAGTTGGTGTATGCACTGTACCAGGTCATCTCTGGCTGCTTTAAAGAGTTCGGCGGATAGTCCGCCGGGGCCAGCGGCTTTGTTGTTCTTTAGTTTGGATATTGTTATCCTCACTTCATTTTGTACAGATGGACGGAAGTTTTTTGTGTCATCGTCCATGTTAAATGGTTCATTCTGCCTGACAGCGGGATTTTGGTCTTCATCGCCGTTTAACAGTCTGCAGAAATGGTCCTTCCATATACTCAGCACCGACTGTGACTCTTCTAAGAGATTTCCGTTCCTATCTCTAAAGGCTTCTAATGGGTTTTTTTGCCTTGACACGCTCTTTTTACCTGTTGGTAAGACTTCCGCACGTTGCTCCTGGAGTAGCGTCTCTCAATATCTTCGATCGCGCGCTTCTCATGCTCTCTCTTTTTCTTCTGGAGAGGCCGGTGTTATTCCCGTCTTTTCTGCTCGTAGAACTCGCGAGCAGCTCGAGTCCTTCTTTGCAGCGCCGCTTTATATGCCATTTGTTTAGCTGCATGTGCCTGCCTGCATTCTTCAACGAACCAGAGGTTTCGTGATGGAGGTCTGGTGAAACCTAGATGCTGGTGGCAATGGATTTCTTGAGAGGCTACGGGATATTCTATCGGCATAGGTTCTGGCGGTCTCTTGCGATTCAATTTTCCGACGTCATACTTCTCCACAGTATTACTCCGTTGTTGGGACGTTCGGGTTATTCGCATTTTTACCTTGGCTGCAAGAAGGTAGTAATCCGAGTCGATGTTAGCTGGTCGGAAGGTGCGAACATCCAGAATACTGGATCCGTGACTTGCATCGATCGATTGACGGTTATTAGATCTGCATGCCGCCAAGTCCGTTTGTGTACTCAAATCTCGAGGTGAGGAAACCGTGTGCTTTCAATGGTGGTGTTACTTGACGCCGCAAAGTCAATTAGCCTAAGTCCGTTTTCAGACGTTGTGTCGTGTATGCTATGTTTTCCGACAGTCCTACCAAAGATTTCCTCTTTGCGTATTTTGGCGTTAAAATCGCCTTGTACGATTTTAACATCATATTTAGGACACTGCTCATAGGTTTTGTCGAGGAGCTCGTAGAAGTCATCCTTGGTGGAGTCATCCTTGTCTTCTGTGGGGGCGTGAGCGCATATTAGACTAATGTTGGCGAATTTAGCCTTGATGCGGATTGTCACAAGTCGCTCACTCCCGTGTCGAAAGCCCAAGACTTCTTGCCTAAGTCTGCCGCTTATCACGAATCCGCACCCAAATGAATGCTATGGTCTTCTTCCACAATCACCGTAGTATACGTCACAGTTCTTCATCTTCCTTTTGCCGACCCATCCCATCGCATTTCCTGGATGGCAGTAATTCCTGCTCTGTAGCAGTCTAGGGCCTCCGCTAGTTGTTAGACTGCACGTGGTCTGTTATGAGTTCTAACATTCCACGTGCAGATCCGAAGGTCGTTGTCCTTAATGCATTTTGCCGGGTAGTCAACAGTTAGTCCGTCCTTTTCCGAGGCTTTTTGTCGCTTCGCAACTTATATTGTTTTACATGGCGGGATTGTTAACCCCACGCACAACCCCCAACCTGTGGGGCCAGGTCCTTTGTTGGACTCCTTGGACGAAAGAAACCGGAAAGTCCGGAGTCAGTAAACCGCTTCAGGGATATGAGCGCTACCGTTGGCCCATTAAGGGCTCATCCGCCACCATCTCTATTTCAATGCCCTGACTTGCATTGAACTCCTCCTGGGGGTAAGCCTTGACGTGGCGGAGGGACTTACGGTGAATACTACTGTGAAACCTAGAGCTATGCGATCGTGGAACTTGATTCTGCAGTAGGGCCGCCCATGGTGGACAGGTCGAAGTGGAGTAGGCTGTCGCTACTAATTACCCACCACCCCCAACGAAGGAGTGTAGCGGAAGAATTCTCGTGATGGAATCAACGGTAGCGTCACTAGTTCCAGTCAGGTTGAACTACTTGGTGAACACCTTGTATAGACTACTCAGAAGTAATCAGAGCACAGGCTTATAAGGAGCGGTAAATCCAGACTCTCGTCCTTGGAGTTATTAAAGGGCCTAGCCCTCCAGGTTGGGGGCTCCTGCCGCAGGGGTAACTGCCCGACTTAGGAGTATCTAGATAGTTATGAAACAACTACAAGCCTCAGATATGGATGATCCAAATGTTGATGACCCTGGCAAACGAAATACTGACAACGAATTTCGGATCTGCACGTGGAATGTCCGGACCTTAAACAGGCCACGTGCAGCCGAGCAATGAGTGGAGACCCTGGATAAGTACAAAGCTGATATAACAGCAACCCACGAAATGCGATGGGATGGAGAGGGCATGCGAAAATTTAAATCCTGTGATATTTACTTTGGTAAGCGCTAAAGGGAAAGGAGACAGCGGTTATTTGGGTGCGGCTTTGTGGTAAGAGGAAAACTTAGACAAGAAGTTATGTATTTTAATGCGCTCGCTAGCATTGTCACAATCCGCATCAGGGCAAAATTTAAAAACATCTCTCTGATCTGTGTCCACGCCCCATCGGAAGAGAAAGATGACTCGATCAAAGGGGAATTCTACGAACTTCTCAAAAAGATGTACGATAAGTGCTCGAAGTACGACATTAAGATTGTTCTTGGCGACTTTAACACCAAGATCGGAAAGGATGGTATTTTTGGTTCGACGGTCGGAGGACACAGCCTGCACGATGAAACTTCTGAAAACGGGCTTAAACTGATCGACTTTGCGGCGGGGAGAAATATCACCCTAGCAAGCACTCGATTCCCCCATCTCAATATATACAAGGGAACTTGGAAGTCTCCAGATCAAGGCACTGTTAACCAAATTGATCATGTCGCGATAGACGCCAGGCATGCATCCAGTATCCTGGATGTTTGAACTTTCCGAGGGTCCAACATAGACTCGGATCACTACCTGGTAGTATCTAGAGTCCGGATGCGGATATCTATGGCGCCTTAGCGACGAGAGGATATTAGGAGAAAATTCAACATCGGTAAACTTTTATCACCAGAGACTGCTACAACTTTTGCCGACCGCGTCGCCCTCAATCTCTCAGAAAACGCACCAGCAGCACCAACTATAAACGAAATGTGGAATCATTGCCAGCTAGCCATTAGATGTGCCGCCTCTGATGTGCTGGGTTTCAATCGACAACCAAAGCGAAACCTCTGGTTCAATGAAGACTGTCGGCAGACACATGCAGCCAAGGACGAAGCCTATGAATCAATGCTGCAAGCTAGGACCAGAACTGGTGAGAGAGCAGCCCGCGAGGTCTATGTGCAAAAAAGAAGAGAGGAACACAGACTCCTAAGAAGGAAGAAGAGGGAGCACGAAAAGCAAGCGGTCGAGACTATTAAGGGATGCTACAGCAGGAGTAACGCTCGAAAGTTCTATCAAAGGGTGAAACGATCTACCCAAGGATTCCAGCTCAGAATAGAAGCCTGCCGTGATAAAAATGGTAATGTCGTAGGAGATACGCAGACGGTGCTGAGAATTTGGAAGGAACACTTTTCCAAGCTGCTAAGCGGCAAAGACTGCCAACCGGCCGTTGCTATGCAGAACAACCCATTCAACTTGGACGATGATGGTCAAAATATCCGTCCACCTGACCTAGAAGAAGTAAGAACGGCGATATCCAAACTTAAGTCGCACAAGGCCGCGAGTTCAGATGGCCTGCCAGCTGAACTGTTTAAGGCAGCGGGAGGTGACTTGGTCAGGAGCATACACCAACTCATTTCTAGCATCTGGTCGAAGGAAAGTATGCCCAATGAATGGAAGCTCGGCATAGTGTGTCCTATCCACAAAAAAGGAGATGCTCTGAACTGCGCCAACTACAGAGGTATAAGTCTAGTCAACATCGCATTCAAGATTATGTCGGCTATTTTGTGTATCCGCCTAGAACATTTTACCAACGACCTGATCGGATCTTACCAGTGTGGCTTTAGGCGAGGAAAATCAACTAACGATCAGATCTTCACACTCCGGCAGATCCTGGAAAAAACCCAAGAATTACACATCGATACGCACCATCTCTTTATCGACTTTAAAACCGCCTATGATATCGTTGATAGATACGAGTTATACAGAGCCTTGTCACATCTTGGTATCCCTGCCAAACTTGTCCGCTTGTACAGAATGACAATGAAGGAATATCGCTGCTCCATCAGAGTCGGTTAGAACTTCACCGACGACTTTGGTGTCGAGAAAGTTTTGAGATAGGGTGATGCGCTATCATGCAATCTCTTTAAAATCGTGCTGGAAACAATTGTGCGCAACTCAAATGTCAAAACCAGAGGCACAATTTTTCAAAAGTCCGTTCAACTCCTTGCTTATGCTGATGACATTGACATCATAGGCAGAACAAAGCGAACTGTCAGTGGAGCATTTGCAATTATTAAAGCGGAAGCGGGAAGAAAACTAAGCATATGCTGTTATCGAGAAGAGAAGTTCAACACCATCGACTGGGACAAAACGTCACGATTGGCGGTTATAACTTCGAAGTAGTCAGAGACTTTGTTTACCTGGGATCCACTATTACATCGCACAACAATATCAGTGCGGAGATCAAGCGAAGAATCACACTTGCAAATCGCTGTTTCTTCGGGCTTAGAAAGCATTTGAGTAGTAAAGCCCTGTCTCACCAAAGAGACCCTATATAAAACTTTAATCATCCCAGTCCTGCTGTATGGGGCAGAGGCATGAACACTGACAAAATCGGATGAAAACCAGCTGGGTTGCTTTGAGAAGGATTCTTCGAATTATGTTTGGCCGAGTGTGCATCGGTGGTAAGAGGAGAAGTAGATTTAACGACGAACTTTACGGGCTCTACATCGATATCAACCTGGTCAAAAAGCTAAAAATATAGCGACTGAGATGTATAGGTCACGTGGAGCGCATGCACATCGACGCACCAGCCCGACGAGTCTTCGTATCCAATCCCGGTGGACAACGCAACAGAGGACGCCCTTATCTTAGGTGGCGCGATCAAGTGGTGAACGACCTCAACCAACTTGGTGTGCGTAACTGGTGACAGCTGGCTAGGGATCGGGCTAGCTGGAGAGGCTTGCTGGTTGAGGTCGTGATCCATCCTGGATTGTAAGCGCCATCTAAAGTAAAGTAAGACTTGCATTGAATTGTCCCAATGACCTTATTTCCAAATACGTCGAAGTAGCTCATTAGGGCATCTGCTTTGTTGACTGTTGAAGCCGCCGTTGGTCCAATTATTTGGGCTCATTCGCCGTACTTCCTCTTTCTGAGGAGCTCATGCAAGACTTCTGCGAGTCGATCAGAACAGTCATCAAAACAGAACATTATAGTGTTGCTTTCTTTTCTGTGTTCAACACTCGCGCTTATAAGCTTAGCAGGAATGTCCGGATGGACAAGCCAGTACTCGGTGGATACCGTAAGGAGGTAAAATAAGCACAATTTATGTGTACTAGATAGTTACAACACTGGGCATCGCCTGGTTGATGCCGATCAGGGCCTTCCCTATTCATACACACCCACCCACCCTTTATTATTTTAAGACCTCAAAAATATTCTTTATTAGAGGTGGTTATTTACAAAGTCCAATTTCTGATATCCGTATTATGCGAAGCAATCTTGAATGCCTTGTACCTGTCCCACCTTTTCGTACCACTCATTTCAGAAATTTCTACTCCATTGTGTCCTGCAAACTTTTTAATACGTTTCCCTTCGTTTTACGTTGTATTCGTTCCTTACCATCATTCTTGCGGAAAATAAAAATTTGCCTGCTTGAATTGGATCATACACAAATCAAGATTGTGTTGAGCCACGTCCACTTATAATAATTTTTCTAACAGTTTCTTTTATATATTTACAAGGAGATACCCGTGCGCTACGGACCCACGGGAATCTAATGAAATAATCTATCCACCTACAAAATTTCATTCAAAACCGTTCAGTCGTTGAATATAGCATGCTCGCGCCAACTGTGCTGTTCTTGTATATGGGGTGGCTTGCGAGCCGCTTGCTGTTGGCCAAAAATTTAGATTTCGTCGTGTTCGTTAACTTCGATGTTCGTCGTTAATGGTCATGTTCGCGACCAACGCGAAGATTTTATATATGATTCAAAAAATGAGAACTACAAATATAAAGTTGGAAAAAAAATCATATCTAATCTTCCAGCTGCTTCCCAAATTTAATTAAAATCCATTCAATTAATGAAGCAGGAATGCGGAACAAACACCAGTAAGTATATATTTTGTTCATATGTAAGCCTCACTCATAGGAACCGATTGGTTCCATTTTTCGGGATAAAAATTACCTATGTGATAATCGAGTGTGTTTTTGTGAATGTGTGTGTGTGCGTGTGTGTGTGTGTGCGTGTGTGTGTCTGCATGTGTGAATGTGTCTGTGCCTTTTGGCTTTTAGTGAACGAAAGCTATGTTGGCTATTTCTAGAATAAGCAGATAGGTACATATGTTATTATGTGCCCTATAGAGAATTAAAGTAAATCTATCCCACCGGAACCTTACATTTACCGGGATAAAAAGAATGCTGTGTGTTATTACAGGCTATAATCTATCTCTGCGTCAATTTTTATCCACATCCTTTCAGCCGTTCTGGCGTTATTGAGCAAAAAACATCCATTCATACATCCATCCACACTTTTACATTTATAACATTAGTAGGATTAGTAGAATTACATGTATACACAATTCCATACAAAAAAGCAATTTTCGATTTTTAAAATTTCCCGAGAAAAATCTTCTCCTGGATATTACGAGCAACTAAAAAAGAGTTCGAACCAATTCGGTCCATTCGTTCTCAATTGATGAATTAAAATACATTTTTGCCCACCATTTTTAATAGCAGATGCCCGTGCGATGCTATACGGACTTTCTATCCCACGGTAATCTAATGACATCTATCCACCTACAAGATTTCATTAAAAACCGTTCAGTCGTTGAGGCGTAAAAGCGGAACAAACACCAGAGTATATATTTTTTCATATTTAAGCCTCTCCCATATGAACCGTTAATTTTTTTCGGGATAAAAATGATCTATGTGATAATCCAGTATCCCATTCATCTACCAATCAAATTTCATGCAAATCCGTGTGCGTTTAGGTGCCTTGTGAATAAGAGCTATGTTGGCTCTATGAAAAATTTAAACAGACCTATTCGACGGGAACCATACATTTTTCCGGGATAAAAAGTATTCTATGTCCAATTCCAGATAATAATATATCTTTGTACCAAATTTCACCCAGATCCGTTCAGCCGTTCCGGAGTTATTGAGCAACAAACATCCATACATCCATCCATCCAAACTTTCACATTTATAATATTAATAGGATTATCATATATGTCATTTATTAATTTTATTACAGCTTTATTTCTTTCAAACATTTTTCACCCCACACGTTAATGTTCCAATAATAATTTTAAAAGTATAGGTAACAGTGTGATTTAAAACTATTTAATTTGCTAAAAACAGAATGTCACTATAAAATAAAATTATTATATAATTAAAAAATAAAAAAAAAATTATTATTTTTTGTATTGATTTTGGTTTGCAGAACAAGATTCTGAAATTGAATTTGTGCTGTGATTGCCTTTGGTTATTTTTTCTGATTATTGAAAGTTTCTTATTAGAATATTAAATTTCGTATACCTACCATTGAGCTTTTTGTTTTGTGAATGGATTGTGAAGTGAAAAATCCATTTTTTTTTAAATTGTTGCAAAGAATAATTTTTGAATTTAAAAATCCAAAATTATTTGCAAAAAGTGTTTTTTTTTTACTTGCGATTATAGGTTCTGTAAGGCAAGTTATGCATTCGCCGAAAAAAAAGTTTTGAGATAACAATCAAACAGTCTGTCTGTCTTTTTGTGTGTATGTGTATCTAAAAAAACGGTACCTGTCATATAACCGAAACCTATTATTCTCGAAAACGGGTCTAACGATTTTGATTTAAAAAAATCAGTGCAGCGTTTTAGGTACGACCGATCATATTATTGAAAAAGAATTTTAAAATGTCTAAGGACGGTACTTTCCTTATGGCCGTTTTTTATTGCTTTGGACTATCTCATAAATGGTATAACAGATTCCAATTAATATTGCATACCAATATTTTTAAGTAATATTTTTTTGTACTGTTCAAAATTAAATACAATATTTCGGAAACGAGCTAGCTCATTTTTTTTAACTTTGTATTTTGTATTTTTTACCAAAAATATAAGAAAAAGTACCTTTTTCCTTTATGAATTAACTTATCAAAATCGCTTGAACTTGTAATGACTTACAAGTATATGCATAACGATTAATCGCAGCTACCGCTAATATTCCCATACCAATTGTAAATATTGTTCATGTGACTTTAACCTGGTTTCACTGTATTTTTCATTTCATTCATAAAAAAAATGCCTTTCATGTAAGTAAAAATAAGTATAAGATTTTTAAAAGGCAATCAAAATTATTATATTGTGTTTCATCCGTTAATTCTTACCTTAGTATATACTTAAATTATGTTTGCCTACACTAAGCTACAAGGACATATTTTTGGTATCAATGTCACTGAATATTATAAAATTTCATTAAACTCCGTTCAATCGTTGATACGTGAAACCGGAACAATCATCCAACTCTACGCACTTTCACTTCTCTTTCAGCCACAACAGTTAATTTTTATAGTATTAAAAATAACCGCTGTCAGTCCAAATCCGTTCATAAATTAAATCTCAAGTAATATCAAATTTCATCTAAGATTTAAAAAAATTAATGCATTTATATATAAATAATATATAAATTACTAGATACTGTATATGTACAAGTAAATCCTCGAAAGAATATATTTATACCTTGTATGTATATTCACATCAGTTAAAATTGATAAAGTGAAGTGTAAATAAATAAATGTGAAATAACGCCAAACAAAATAAGACCAACATTCTAAATATTTGGTCGTATTACGTTTTCAAAAAGGAAATAAGACCAAATTCGGAGTTTGGCCCTAAAGCCAATTTGGCGTTATTTCGTTTTCAACTACAGTAAAAATCACCATAACTTGTTAAATATTCTGCAAACACAACAAAAAAGGAAAAAAAAGACATATATCCACACATTTACTTATAATACATTTGTGTATAATAAACAGACAAAAAATAGGGATTTACGTATGATTATAAAAAAACAATAAATTTTAATCTCAAAAATGTATTTTATATAAAAAAAATAGTATAAGCATTTACTCAACAAATAAAATAATTAAGGTACATAATATTTACATAATAAACGAATTTCTTAATTTTACCAAAATATATTTCATTGTATTTTGTGACTACGGTTGGTCATAAACTTCAGACTTGGTAAGTTCAAAACCATTGACAATGTTTGATGGGCTCATCAGGGGAGGAGCCAACATATTTTGAAAAATACGTTGAACATCTTTGTTTTTGCGCATGATTTGAAGAAAATTTGGTATATTACCAGCTTTTCTTCTCAACGCTTGAGATAAATCGAACCAACTAATTGATGAAAACAAAACGAGCAGGTATTAAATGAAGCGATTGGGCAGACCTTCCTTAAGCCATTTCGAATGGCAATTTTAAAATTCGTGGTGAATCCTTTTGGTTTAAATTTGAAATAATTGGATTCAATAAATTGAAATACATGAGCGTATATTGCCCCCGATTTGTTTGTCATGAGCACATAAATGAAATGATAAGACTAAAAATATTATAATATTATAATACTAACAACATGTGATTGAGTATACTAATCATTAATATGCCAACGTAATAAATAAAATAATGCGAATTATAAGAGGCATAAATAAATAAGACACGGTAATTTTCTCCGGATTAGTTCAGCTGCCATCCCTGGAGATAAAATCTGAGACAACAACCACCGTCTCAATACATCCGCGCCACACATCTTTCATATCCTTCTTTCGCTACTTTAACCGGATGCCCGCGCTGCGTATAAAGGGTATTCATAATCCCTTGAGCGCGTGCAAAATTATAAAGAAAAAAATATAAGAGAAAAAAAGAGTGTTTATAAAAACGTATATATATTATGATTGATCTTAAATTAACATACATGGTCATTGTATGCGAAATGGATTATAAGAATCTGCTTGTAACCACAAGCGGGGACGATACTAAAATGTACCATTAGGGGGGTGGCCGTGGCGCGATAGTTGTGTGTTCGCCTGTCAATCTCATGGTCACAGGTTCGATCCCTGCCGTAGTCTGTCTTCTTATTTTTCCATTAAAAACCAATTCTAAAAATAAATGTCATGCAATGAGTTGCTGGTTTACTCATTACATGCTGTTTAGGCATAGAACTAACAACATGTGATTGAGTAAGACTAGTATACCGATAAAATATGACAAAGAATAAGAAAATTAATGCGAATTATAAGGGACATCGATAATTAAGACACGGATATTTCTCCGCATTAGTTCAGCCGCCATCCCTCGATAGTCTCCGAATATCGCGCCACACATCTTTCCTATCATTCTTTCTCTTCCTTAACCTCACCCTCACGCCCGCGCTGTGTTGAAACATTTAAAGGGTATTCATAATCCCTTGAGCGCGTGTAGATTATAAAAAAAAAAAAAAAAAAAAAAAAAAACTCAAAGGTATTCCCTCGGAGTGAAAAGAGGCATTTCCTCTATTATTTTGGCAACCGATGGTGATAAGAAAACAGTGTACGAAAAGGTGCCTTCGACAACCGTCCCCTTATAAATCATTTCACTTATTTCATATCTTGAATGTCCAAATTTTTCAATTACATTTGTCCCTTTAAAAAATTCAATAATATCTTTGCTGTCTTTTGGACATTTTGGGAATGCACTATTCCTAATGTTGATGAATTGCCTTTGCATTTTAGTGAAGTTTGAAGTGCACTTTCTTGGTCTACGGCACATTCAGCGTTAAACAATTGTCGAACACCACTTCTCGTCAAAGTTTAGTCAGCCCATTTTCTTCTGATATTGTTTTTAATGTCAAATATTTGTTTCAAACCTTCATGTGAGGGATGTAAACCCCGTCAAAGTCTATAACTATACTTGCCTTGCTTTCATTTTCATAGCAAATACCTATATCTTTTTATCCCGCCAGCGTCGGATTTAAATTTATATAATGCCTTTAGTAAAGGGACTTAAATTAATTTACTCCCTTTCCTTAGTCCTTCATAAGCCTCAAATTCAAAAACTCTGTTATCTGTACCACTTATTTTATAGAAATTAATTTCAAGCATGGACCGTACTTCACAATAAACCACACACTAATAATTTAATAAATGCTTAAAGCACTGACAACGATCAAGCAAACAACAAAATAATAAAGGTTTCACCGTTAGAGATAAAACAAGAACAAAAAATTTTCTGCTTATTTAATCCTAATAACATTACTTTCCGAAAGAAAATGTCCAATAGATACAAAATTATGTTCAATTTGGCCTTATTTCCATTATCAAAGCGAAATAAAACCGAAAACACTAAAATTTGGTTTTATTTCTGTTTTGAAAGCGTAATAGTGCCAAAAATACTAATTTTTTTAAAAATTTGATCTTGTTCCCATTTCATTTTTTGTATTATTTCATTGTTACTAACGAAATAAGGCCAAATTGCGGTTATTTCGTTTTGAAAAAGAAATAAGACCAAATTTCAAATTTTGTTTTATTTCGTTTGGCGTTATTTTACGTCACCTCGTTTTGGTACCAAAATGAAGGTTACATGATCATTTCTTGAAAAAAAAAAATATTTTATTTGCTCTTGTACATTTAATTTAGATTTTTCAATGATGCCAGCGGTTCATTGAAAATGCTTTTCATCATTGAAAAATCAAAAGTGAATTTACAAGAAAGTGGTAGAGCTAATAAAATATTTTTTTGACAAAAAATACTATAGGTATATCTCATTACCTTCATTTTGGAAACAAAACGACATCAGTTTTATTTGGTTAAGTGCCTCAGAATTGATAGTCAAAGTTTTAAATGATGAAAGCTGTATTTTTTCATTTCAATGAAAGCTTTAACTGGCGTCTTATACATATTTAAATAAATTTGTCACAAATACCTACATTTTATTTACAAAATATATGTACCTATGTTTTAATTATTCATTCATAATAAAAACTGTCTTTCATGTAGTTAGGTACATACCTACTCATAAAAAGCACTCGCAGCCATTATTACAAAATTCTTTATTTAGATTTAAGAATATATGAATGACAAAGAAATATTCAAAAGAAAATAGAACATGGCAACAAGTGCCGTCTGTCGAAAATAATTTGACATATATTCATTAATTTGTAAATGAAAAAAAAACTGAAAAAGAACTATTGATACATTTTTTTTGATAATTTAAATTTTTGTACTAAATTTTTATTTGTATAACAATTTTCATTTAATATTTTGTTAAATAAATTCAAATTTACTATAAATTATATGTATTAAAGTTATAATTAAGGATGGCTAACATAAAATTTAAAAGAGAGATTAAAGGTCAAAACTATTTCGATATCTAAGTGCATGATCGCAAAAACTAAAAATTACTCTCCAACCATTTTTACCGTTTAAAATATCTTTGGTTTCAGAAAAAGATAAAAAGCTCTTTTGAAAGTAAAGCCTTCTCAATTCTTGCAGAATCGGACAGATAGCTACGAAGTGATAAATGTCTTCATTTTCATTTCTATTACATAGATTACAAATTGGTGAAATTTCTGGTCTGTGCGGTTTGAAGTTAAGTCCTACGATTTCAACTCTTGCTTTGAATATGGTACTAATTTGGTAGGTGGACAGATAGTTATTAAAGTAATTTCTATTACCTAAGGAGTGGTTCAGTTCTCTGTAAATCAGCCGACTTGAAGAGGATTGTGCGCTATGAATGCATTGTAGATAAAAATGCTCATCTACTTTTGCAATGCAGTTGTAAAATGCATCACGCCAGCATTCAATCGGCTGATTAGATATACTGAGATCCACTCCATATTTACCCGCAATATAGAACCATTCCCGAAAAGGAGTTAGGCTAAATCTCAAGGCATGCATCATTATTTTCTTTTGCAAATTCGTGTTTGGTCGCAGCATTACTTTGGCTATGTAGTCAGCATTCGCTTTCAAGTTTTTTGTATAGATTTGTGGTATACCTGATTCTACATACAAAGCATAAGTAGGTGTTGTCGATGGCAGCCTAAAAATACGTTTGAAAAAGAAGCGCTGTACTCCTTCAAATTCTTCAACAAACCTGAAACCATATACTTGATTTGCGTAGCAAAGGCAGGTATTTATCGTTGCGTCTAGAACTCTGAATTTGGAAGAGGAATCCACTTTTTTATTACAAAAGAACCTGCTCCACATTATATTAATAGCAGTTTTAGCAACCAGACATTTTTCTTTAATATAAGGACGTAAATCCAAGTTGCTTGTTATTAAAAAAACCGAGATATTTATATTTTTCACAACTTCTATGGGGTCTGAACCAAGAAACCACTTATTTTGTGGTAAAATCCTCCTGTTTATGGATTCAAAAATCATAATTTTCGACTTACTGCAATAATTTTTAAGTCGATTAATAAGGAGCTGAAGTGAGGAAGGGGATTCAGCAAGTAAGACCAGATCGTCTGCGTAAAGCAGGATCCTTATAAGTTCGTCACCCACCCTCACTCCGCCACCTAAGATTTTAGTTACATCATCAATGAATAAGGCAAATAAAATTGGACTTAAGACACATCCTTCTGGAACACCTCTTGTGGTGTCAAAAAATTCAGACATAGTGATGCCATTATATATTGAAGAACAAGTGTTGGATGTCAATTGCTTATATATTCTAAGGAACTTAGATGAAATACCAATGTTTGAAAGTTTATAAAGTAGGGAGCTTCTATTAGTAGTGTCAAACGCGGCCTTAAAATCTACAAAAAACGTGTAGAGCTGCTCGTTATTGTCGACATATCGCTTAGCAATGCTAGATAGAGCAAATATCTGATCAATCGTTGATAGACCTATACGGAAGCCTGCTTGACAACAACTAAGGAGGTTATTTGTTTCTACCCAGTTAACCAACCTATGATATAGAATATTGGTAAATATCTTTCTCAAAGCCGGTAAAATTGAAATTCCTCTATAATTCTCTGGAAGAGTACAGTCACCTTTTTTAAATATTGCACAAATAATAGACTTCAAAAAAGATTGGGGAATTGCCTCTTCATTTAAAAGTTTATTAAAAAATGTTAGAAGAATTGTAAGAAAATAAGGTGTGGTATATTTAAAAAATTCAATAGGAATTCCATCCACACCTACTGCTTTGTTGTTTTTCATTTTTGTAAGCTTATTTGAAGTTCAAGCATCGTTATCTGATCATCTAGTTCAGCTATGTAGTGATCTGGTAGAGCATAGTGGAAGGAAGAGGGATTATCACCTGGACAAAGGAGGTCTTTGAAATAAGCTGCAAGGGTATCCACACTCATACTTGAAACAGAAAAGGGTTTACACCCACCCAATACTCGAACCTTACGCCAAAATGATTTAGAGTCTCTGCAAGACACCAGACTTTTTGCAGCCGTGTTTAGAATTTTTTTTTGCTTTTCCGTGCAAACTCGTTTGTATTGTTTGTTCGCCGAAAGATAAAGTGTTTTAAAGAAATTGGAGCTAGTTCTTCTATAAAGTTTTAAAAATAGAAAAGATTTTTTCCTAAGGTGTTGACATTCCCAGTCATACCATTTCTCAGAAACTGAGCCATTTTTTCTGATGTTGTCAGGGACAGAAGACTGTTTGATTAATTGAAGGATTCTCTCAGCCTCCTGTTCGCATGACAGCTGCTCCAGTTCCGAATCATAGGCATTACTATCAAGATTTGATTTGTATTGATTGGATCTACTTTCTACCCATTTAATTTTCTCGACCGAAATAACAATCGGTCTTTCTGGCATACCGATAAACTTAAGCGTAGTAACAATTGGTAAATGTGACGAGTAATTTGCACATGAAACCTCAAAATCCTCAATTACATTTAACCAATCCCCTTTAACAGCGCAGTAGTCTATTGTTGAAGAGCCTAATGTAGAAATAAAAGTAAATGCCCCTCTTAAATCATTACGGGTGGTTCCATTTAAAACAAAAAATCCAAAATCCTCAAATAACTCTATTAGACGTGTACCACAACCATTAAGCATCTTATCAAGGGCGCCCCTTATCTCCCCGAAACCAGTCGAAACATGTTCAAACAGCAAATGTGAATTTTGGTAATTACCAATACGTGCGTTAAAATCACCCAAAATCATTAAATTATTAAGATTAATGTCAGTTAAAAAATTATAAAGTTCTTGAAAATCGTTATTCCATTGACTGCAATTTAAATAAATTGGGATTGTCGATTATTTCGATTACAAATTTAGTACCAACTGATTTAAAATTTACATAATTACTAGCATCATTTTTCAATGCACACAAGATGCCACCACTGGCTCTACCAAATTGATGGTTTCTTATGGCAGGAGTACACTTAGCAGTGAAATTTTTAAAATACTTCAATACTTCGGCTTCTTTGCCTTTTTCAATAAAAGTTTCAATAAATATAATTACATCAAATTGTGGAATTAAATTAATAAAATCTGGATTACTAAGTTTGTTTTTTAAACCAGTAATATTATAACATACAAGTTTACAACTTACAATATAATGACAGACGGCAACGCTATCCTATTTACGATTGATATTTTGTATTAGATTACTGCAACCAGCTTGCTCACTCCCACTTGGACTTTGACGCAAAGGTTCAATTTTTTGATTATGTTGCTGTTTCACAATGCCATCAAAGTATGATAACGCTCCATCTCCGAACAAGGTTTTCACAAATGACAAAGCCTGAGTCGAGTGTGGTATAAGTCCTCGCGGAAAGTCATATGCAAATAAATGATTTTCGATTTGCAATTTAATGCCTTTGATCGATATTTTCGCATGCGGTGTTAGATTTAACAATTGATTTTTTATTTGATATAGAGATTTTCGCTTTTCTCTGTTTATCATTGACTGCTCTCGATGGATAACAATACCTGAGCCTTTTAGGTTTGGTCCCGCGGCAATTAATTTGTTTACAGCGTCTCCCGGGTGGAAGTTGAGTACGACGGTGCATTGGTTATTGTTAGTGTTGATGAATTTCTTAGTATTTTTAATTGGAAGATGGTCGTTTACTTGTAGCTGAAGAAGACCTTTACAGGTCTGAGTGGCAAAATCAATTTTATCTGCCGTTCCTGTTGTTGATGGGAAACGTACAACAAGCGAATGTTCATTTTGTTTACGAGAAAAGGCTTCAAGTTGACGTTCAAGAAGCTGGCAATAGTTTTCCATTGTAGCTACTCTGTTTAATAGACAAGCGTTCTGTGATCGCAGCAATTGGATTTCTGATGAGATAGCTAGGACTTCTTGTTTAGTTGCGCTATCTATGAGTTTGTTGGTTATACATTCGTCTAGAATTAATTTTAATTCCTCAATGGACATTTTACCAACCGCCATTTGAGCCGATGTATTTTCAGCAGATGTTTTTTTGCTTGTTGATAAATATTCAGGTGAAATTTCGCAGACTTTTCTTTTTGTATTCATAAAAACAAAATGACGGAGGAAGGTGTATGATACCAACAAAGAGCGGCGCGATTGAAAAAAATATTATATTTAGGATGTTTCACAGAAAATTAAGAAGTGTTGGTCAAACTGTTTGACTAAGTGCGTTTTTTAGAGATATTTTCTTGTTAATTTATACTTTAAAACAATTTATTAAAAAAAACGCAACCAACAACATTAGTTCTGCAATAACGGACTGATGGAATTGCAATCCTCTCGGCTTAAACATAACGCGCCGGTGAGCGAATACCTACATGATATTTACATTTCATTCGCAAATATATTACACAGCACAGAAAAAACCTTGAACTTCAACTTCTTAAAATTTGAAGAAAATCGATAAAAAAATGCAAAAAGTAGGACATCAAAACAAAACAAAACGAAACTCAATGTAAATTTCACTTGCGAGTACACGCGTTGAATATTTTTCTACCTGGCCTGGCATGGCAATTGGCAATTTATCTATTCTTTCTTTCTGCTTGAAATGGTAAAATATACAAAATATTTCTCAGTTAAATCGCTTACTCTCTTCTCAAAATGTTGCGACAAAGCCTCTCTATGTTACAAGGTTCCATGTAGAAACTAGCGACGCCAAGTGTCCTAATAGACCGTAAATAAAAACGGCTTCATGATGTTACTATAGATTCTATATACAATGCTACTAGTGAGTTATTTAAATTAGTACGGTGATTTTTCCACTTATATTTAATGTTAAAAAGTAGTCCAAGTATATTAAGATTAAAAACATTTTCAATTTTGATATTGTTAAGTTCTAGGTCAATTTAAGTACAAATTTTGCATTTGCTTAATGAAGGTTTTGATCCAGAGATGAATAATATTATAGTTTTTACTAAGTCATTGTGTTTACAGAGAATGTATGGATCGTCTGCATAGACACAGTGGTATAGCTCCTTGTATTTAAATATTATTGTAAAGGGTTATCCATTTTGCGGTTTCAAAAGTAAATGGTAAATGTAAATAAAACACATATCAAATATTTTTTTCGTGATATTTCTTTTTTATTATAAAGTTTGAACATTGACATTATGTGCGAAACACCAAATCATTTAAATGACCACCAAGCGAATTGTTGCAAGCATCGATTCTTTTGAGGTAATTTTCGATCACTTTTTGGCTCATATTGGGCGGTATCTCAGCCATAACTTGACGAATGTTGGTTTTCAAGTGCTCACGAGTTAAAGGTTTATCTGCATAAACACGCTCTTTCCCGTAGCCGCAGCAAAAAAGTCTAGCGGTGTCAAATTGCATGATCTTGGTGGCCAGTTGATATCGACACGACGAGAAATTACGCGGCCAGGAAATGTCTCTTGCAATAAAGTCATATTCGCTAGATTTGTGTGGCATGTGTCACCGTCTGGTTGAAATCACATATTCTCCAAGTCGTATTCTTCAATAGCAGGCAAAAAAAAGTCGATTATCATTCCATCTTCGTTTTCGAAGGAGTAAGGTCTAATCACACCTCCGGACCAAAGAGCGCCCCAAACAGTGACGTTTTGTGTATGTAATGGCCTCACTTCAATTACTTGAGAATTCTCAGAACCCACAATACGACAATTTTGTTTTTTAACATACCCACCGAGTGATAAATGTGCTTCGTCGCTGAAGAAAATTTTGTTCGAAAAATCGCCGGCCACCGCCTGTTGTTCAAACACCCATTCGACGTATCTACGACGTTGTGAATGGTCAGCTGGCCTCAGTTGTTGTGTGACCTGGACTTTATATGGATGTAGGTGTAGATCCAAATGCAAAATACGCCATAATATGCCGTAAGACAGTCCCAATTCCTGAGAACGACGCGGAATCGACACATTCGAGACTTCGGCAACACTTTCACTTACAGCAGCGATATTTTCAGTGGTACGAGCGAAACGATGATGCACAGGCCCTACAATATCTGTAGCCATTCCAGTCTCTTCAAATTTCTTCACAATTTTGCCAATTGCTTGCGTAGTTGGACGGTTATGTAAACTATAATCTCCTCTTAAAGCACGATAGGTGGCTGTGGCAGAATCACCATTTCTGTAGTAGGTTTTAACAATTTGTATGCGTTGTGCGATAGTTAAGCGATCCAATTTCGTAAATGTCAGACTTTCAACTAAAAAAAAAATTGGTTTAACAACTTAATTTCACAGATGTCGAATTCCAGCCCTATACTTTTGAAACCGCAAAATGGATAACCCTTTACATCAAGTAAAATTGGCATGCGCAGCTCCATTGTATATATTATCTATAGTAATATCATGGAGTGTCTACTTATGTTAGCCACCTAGTGTACTTATCCAAAAATTTCTCTCAGCACTAAAAGTTGCGGAAAAAATATTTAATGTTGAGGAAATTTTCAGATTGGGAAACATGTATGTGAATATATGGTTTAATTATTGACAATTGCGTGAATGGGAACATTATATAGAAAATGTGTAAGAGTGCGAGTGAACAAAAAAATAGAACATTATAGGCAAAAAAAGCGGTATTTTTCGGTATTGTATTGCAAGCATATACCTAAATATATATGTGAAACATAGAAATAAATTTTTGTAGGTGTAGATACGTGGATTTGGTTTGGGTGTGATGAATGAAAAAGATATTTTTTGCTTAAGGGCGAGAAAATGGAAATACAATGTTTTTCTGTAGATGTGGATTTGGTTTGGGTGTATAGATTTTTATGAATTCATAGATATTTTTGTAGGTAATATCATTAGAATTTTGAATTTTGGTGCGAAATCCAGCAACGTTGTAGATATAACTACATAAATGTGGGATGTAGGTATGGTTGTAATGTTATTAAATGGTTGTCGGTTAGAATCAAAAAAAATGTCAACAGAAAATCGAGAAAAAGGTAAATATCCTATAACTTCTAAACTATTTTAGATAGTAATTTTTTATAAGATAAAACCGTATGTACTACTAGGTATACAATACGTACATTTTTGGTTAAACATTTTTTACTACTTCAGATTTTTTTGTAGTTATGCATATAGGTACATATGTACCTAGCTATTTTTGGATTTTTGAATTTTTGTGTAGGAAAGTATATTTCTAATAATAATACATATAATAATAATATTTCTGATCCAAATTTGAATTCTGATACCTATTTAGGGTAAGTATGATTATATACAAAAAACTCCAAAAATCTTGGAGCGGTTTCTTAAAAAAATAATTTTTTTGCGATTATAGGTACCTACTATAAAGCAAGTAATGTATGGATTCGGAAAAAAAAATTCTAACAGTCGGTCATGACATTACGATCATAGACAACACCAAAAAAGTGGTTCCCCCAATTCCGCCTGTCTGTCTGTCCACGAGTCTGCCGCCTAAACGATTCGGTGGATTTGCTTCAAACTTGGTACATATTATTTTTTCGATAATATGCCCACACGCCTTTTTCATTTTTTTTAAGACGACAAATAACAGTAGCTCCCATACATGTCTTAATGGCCAAAGACGCAAATCTTATTTTTCTCAAAAACGTCTCAAACGATTATTATAAAAAAATCAGTTTATTAATGAAGGGAAAGTGTACCTTTTGATAATTTTTTTTGGAAAAAATGTTATTTTTGGTGCCTTAGTAGAACCATTTTGTTGGTTTTCGATTTTCTGGGAAACGGTTGGTTTGATTTTTTTGAACATTTTTATGTAGAAGCTCCTAGGAAGTCTAAACACTGTTGTAAGCCAAAATTTTTAAGAAACAATTTTTTTGTGAATTTTTTTTTGAAAACTCAAAATTTCAAAAATGGCTGAATAGATTTTTTCCAAACTTCGCATTTGGAAGTTTTTTGACATTATCTTCACAGTTAAAAAAATTATTGTCCCAAATAATTTTATTTTTAATACACCGGTACCTCAAAAACGGCTCCAAGAATTTTTATAAAAAAATGTTTGTGTTCTTATATTAGTACAGCCACTTTCAAATATAAAAATATTTTATTTTGCGTACTTATTAACAGTTCTTCCTAAAGAACCACTTTTGGTTTTTATTAACACACTTTAATATTTTCGACTTTCTCACTATTGGATGGACCGATTAAAATTATTATCCTAAAATTATTTTTGCTAAAAGTGTTTACTCAAATTTTCAAATTCGAGTTTTTCGATTTTTTAAAATAAAATTTTTTTTTTTTGAAAAACCGATTTTTTCAAAAACCAGTCAGTGTTTTGTTTTTAAATTTAGAATTTATATGTATATTAATAATATCTTCAAAGTGTCGTTCCAATTTTTTTTCTAAAAATGTTTTTAAAATTTTATACATGAAAAATTAATTTAGAAAAAACCGCTCCAACGATTTTTGAATTCAAATGGCATCTTTGTTTTCCCTCAAACTTTAACAACTAAGCAATATGAAAATATTTACATTAAAAAATGCGTTTAAATCAAGTTTTATCGTCACATCGTTTTGTATTGTAACAAAATTTAGCTTATCTTTGATGTTTAATATTTTTTTCAAAAATTTTTGTCTTCTTTCAAATTTCATATTAAGAAAAAATTTAATTGGAAACTTCACTTTTGTCAATTATGAAAAAAAACCATTTGAAAATTTTTAGTCAATCAAAAAATATGATGTCGATTTCACATAGTCTTTCCAAATTCAATTGACCTTTTTACAAATCAAATTCAACTTTTGAAAATCAAATTCACGTTTTTGGAAATAAAATAGTTTTAATTAAATTCATATGAAAAAAAATCACACCATATGAATAACAACATAAGAAAGCATATATTTGATATACTTGTCCATTTTCCTTGTCTGCAAGAAATGATAGTTTTGTTTTGAGTATAGAATCAATGCAGAACAAATAGGTATGTAGGTATATACAAAAAAAAATATATTACCATATTAATACGATGCAGCTGGTCATTTATCTTGGTGTGGAGGATAAATCACAATCACTGCAGTCATGAGTCCAGCTGTTAGTAAATCCCCATATCACACATGTTATATTTTAAGATACTATACAAATTATAAGATACTGTTTGATTTAATTTAAAAGGCTATATGCATTTATTAAAAAGAACAACCGACTTTTAATTGTACAGGCCAAACTTACAATAAATTCATACACCTTTCTTTATTATTATTAAAAAAAAAACACTTAATACAAGCACTAACAAAAAAAAAACAAAAATAAATGTTCACTCCACATAAAAAGATACCAAAGGAGTTATGTAAGTATGTATATAATTATTGACACTTCACAGATTTTACAATATGTTCACAACACCTAAAATTGATAAAAGTCCATTTGCAAATGGAATTGCATTGTAGGTTTTCTAATGATACCTATATTTTATCCACGAAATTCACACAAAATTACTACATACAGCATTCAGTTTATGTTGTAGGTAGTAATTTTGTGTGAATTTCACAAAATCACAAAACAATGATGAAGGTATGTAATCTGCCCATATTCAACTGGACATTTTTCAATATTTTATTATTATTAAGATCTTATTCACAGATATTATATCGAAACACCTTGAACTTGAACTTAAAAAAAGGTTCAAAAAATTGCCAAAAATATATCAAGACAAAACCAAAAAAAAAAACGAAACTAAATGTAAAATTCACACACACGCAATGAATATTTTTCTATTTACTTGCAATTTATCTGTTCTTTGTCCTTGATATGACAAAAGAAATTATATTTTTTATTTAACTCCCTTACTCCCTTTATTAGTATAGGCAATGAATAAAATGTAACTTGCTCTTTCTAAAAGTCGGTGGCTATACAAAATGTTGCTACAAATCTGTCAATGTTGCTAATTTTAATATAGAAACTAGCGCCCTCATGAGCCGTTATCCAGCGTAAATAAAAGCTACCTCGTGATATTACTATAAATTATAATATACAATGGCAGCGCACTACGCAACATCTATAATTCATCAGCTTAGATTTATTTTCAGTATGAATAGCATGAGAGATACATACTAATTCACCAAAAAAAAGTCGATGAACAACAGGGTTATTTTATTCTATAATAATAATAATAACTAACTTGTCCCAACAGCTCGAATTTGTCCACCAATTTCTGTATTGCGGTCCGACAAGGTGCTTCACGACGACCCAAAAATGTTTTAGTTTTACGAACCGTCTCTGCCAAATTTTCACCATTTTTATAGTGAATTTTAATAATTTCAATGCGTTGTTGAAGCGTGTATCGTTCCATTTTTATTAATAGCGTAGTTTCTACTTGTCAAATGTCAAAAAATGACAGCTTCAAAAGTGACAGCTACCGTAATAGCGGGCTATTCAAAATAACACCTCTTATTGGAAAACCCGCTATAAAAAACCGTGTATTAAACAGAGAAGTATCAAACGCAGTGAACACTATAGAACAGTATATGGAAGGAGAGGAAAGAAAACAAATGTGTTCTATCAAGCCAGAAACTTTATAACCCGAGACATTGCGTGTTATTTTGTTGCTGGTATAGTTTTATATTATAAGCACTGAAAGAAGAATTGTTATAGTAATGTTGACAGCGTGTGCAGGCTTAGGGTTAAACTAGATTCATGTTGTCAGAATATTAAGTTCTCAAGGATGAGATTTTCAAGCTTAAGTTGTTAATGATGAGATTTTCAAGCTTAAGGTTTTAAGGATGAGATTTTCAAAAGGTAAGATGGAAGGAATTGAGTTATCTTGACTCCTCGCCACTAATATGTAATAAGTTGACAATAATCGCTTGCATGCTCCCAGCTTCACATCACTGAATAAGAAGTATCTATCTCTATGTAATGATACGGCCATATATTCTGCAGATGTTTCTACCATATATGTATTGTTTCTGAAAATTAAAGGATAAGTCAAAATATTAAAAAGTTGAAATTTTTCAGCATCAATCAGCGGTAATAACATTTCAAAGACAATATAATCATTTAAGCATCGACCTTTCACTGATGACATTTTGTACATGTCAATGACTGAACCTTCTGATAACGATAAATACGAAGGTAAATTACTTCGGAATAGCTTAATCTGCTCACTCAATTGCTTCGGGGTTATAATTTGCGGATTTATATTTCCGTGGTTCAACCTTTGAACCATATTGGATTTCAATAGTCCTTCTAAGCTTGATCCTCTGGAAAACAAGTCCGCTGGATTGAGTTGGCAATTTATGTATTGCCATTGATAAAACTCTGAAAGTGTTTGAATTTTTGCAACCATATTTGCAACAAAAGTATTCCAGGTATAGGAAGGTGATTTAAGCTACGCTACCACCGTTGTCGAATCTGTATAAAAACAAACATTATCAAATAAATGTACAATCTTAAACTGAGATAATTAAATAAAAGCTTAATAATTATCACAACTTTATTTTATTTTTTAAAATGTTTTATGTGACGCGTTTCGGAGTGTTTACTCCATCTTCGGGCGATACATTTTGTTTTTCAATTATAATTTTTTAGGAAGTATTTGAATTAGTCTATCCACTAATTCCGCCATAACTGCAGCTGCTTGAAGTTCCAGGCGGGCTATGCTGACAGTTTTTAAAGGCACAACTCTTGATTTTGAGCAAAAAAACGTCAATAAAACACATACAAAATATTTTTTGTTCATGTTATTTCTTTTTTATTGAAATGTGCTTCGTCGCTGAAGAAAATTTTGTTCGAAAAATCGACGTCCACCGCCTGTTGTTCAAGCACCCATTCGATGTATCTACGACGTTGTGAATGGTCAGCTGGCTTCAGTTGTTGTGTGAGCTGGACTTTATATGAATGTAAGTGTAGATCCAAATGCAAAATACGCCATAAGGTGCCGTAAGACAGGCCTAATTCCTGAGAGCGACGAGGAATCGACACATTCGGGTCTTCGGCTACACTTTCACTTACAGCAGCGATATTTTCAGTGGTACGAGCGAAACGATGATGCACAGGCTTACAATATCTGTAACCAATCCAGTCTCTTCAAATTTCTTCACAGTGTTGCCAATTGCTTGCGTAGTTGGACGATTATATAAACCATAATCTCCTCTTAAAGCACGATATGTGGCTGTGGCAGAATCACCATTTTTGTAGTAGGTTTTAACTATTTTTATGCGTTGTGCGATAGTTAAGCGATCCATTTTCGTAAATGTCAGACTTTCATCTGAAAAAGAAAATGGTTTAACAACTTAGTTTGACAGATGTCGAATTCCAGCCCTATACTTTCGTAACCGCAAAATGGATAACCCTTTATTTAATTCTTCAAATGCAATAGAAAACAAAACTACAGAAAGCGGTGATCCTTGAGGGATGCCGTTTTCAAATGGAACAATTTTTGAGACGGTTGTTTTTATTCTGACAAACAATTTTCTGTTTGTAAAAAAGTCTTTTATGTATTGGAAGATTCCAGGAGATCAATCGAGTAGAAAAAGAAATTATATGCTTGTTTTGTGGTCTTCAAAGCAACATTTGCTTGTAAATAGAAATGATTTAAAAATGTTCATCGTTAGGAATTTCTAGTAAATTCTTAATGTTTTATTTCAACTTTCTTATCTCATCTTCTGCATTAGTGTGGGACGGAGCTGAATTCTCTGAATGGTTTAAAACCACAACAGGTGTCCCCCAAGGATGTGTATTAAGTCCGATATGTCCGCCTTGTTTATTGATGAGGTGTCTGATGTACCTTAGGAGGAATAATCTTTCCCGGTATACAAGTCAAGGTTTTGCTCTACGCCGATGATTTAGTTTTACTGGCTGACAATCCATCTACCCTTCAGCTGAAAATCAACAAACTTAGTATATTTTGCGAGTCCTGGAGTCTGGGCGTCAATACTAACAAGACAAAAGTAATGATATTTTAACCGCTTCAGAGAAGAAGGCTCCCAGAGGAAAATTGGTCCCTAAACAACGAGCCTATCGAGCTCGTTCATGATTTCAAATATCTCGCAGTTTTGCTGACTTACAATCTGAATGTTTCTCGAAGCACGTGAAACAGAAAGGCAAGGAAGTCAAATAAGCTTTAAACGTAATGTGGTGAATCTTTTACTCTAACCAAAAGATTGATCATGCATCTAAATATCGTATCGTTCAAACCACAGTTAACTGCTGTATGTGCTTTGGTACCCAAATTTTTGGATATTTGCAACTCGAGGATTTTGAAGCTGTAAAGATATTTCTTCAAACGTTTGTTTAGATTGTCTTCCTCAATGCCCAATTATGCTATAAATGTGGAGTCTGGTTTAACGCCTCTTTACATAAAAAACCTGAAAACTAATTCAAACTAGGTACATATTGAAAGTTATGAAAAGGGATGATAGAAGCCTTCACAAGTCCATTATGGCAAGGCTCGTCCAAGTAAATACCTCCCCGTTTAGGGATTGGAACCAGCTAGCTCTTTCTAATGGCAGTAATGTATCTTTTATTTTATTCGAATGCATGGCACACTATGCTTTGTGATGTTATCGCCAGAATTGATGGAAACATTTTCACTCATCATTTGTCAAGGGCCTCAACAACAGTATCAAGAAATGTGTATAAAAGCCTCAACCACCAAATACCATCGCAGGCTAATTATTTAGCAACGAGTTTTCTTCTGAAGCAATTATAGTTATATGTATATTTAGATCCCGAGTCGAAATCCTCTGTGTCGCATGGAACTGATCTCACACAAATCTTCAGTCTATGTAACACAAGAGAACCTTAAGGCATCACCCACTTCTTTGCAACGTGTCCTCTACTTCAAGAGATTCGTCGGCTGCATTTTGAAGAAAGCTATCTGCACCCGATTCGGCTTCACGAAATACTTAATAGAGATATAGGATGGTCAACCGTGTATAGATACTGCAAACATGCACTAAATTACCGCAATGGTTTGTTGTAGCCCTACATAACTTCAACCAGTTATTGCCGTTTATGTTTTAAGCAATGTATCTAAGTACTTACAACTTCTTATGTTTCAAATCATTAAAATTGATAAATCATTATTTTGTGTTTCAAATCATTCCAAAATTGATAAATCTTATTGTTTGAAATTATTATAACATTTATATAATCTTTTTTTGTGTTTCAAATCATTCCAAACTTGATAAATCTTATTTGAGACAAATCATTATAAAATTGTTTTTAATTTTTTTTTTGAGTTTTAAATTTGTTGAAAACACACTTGTTGCCTTATTAAATTAAATGCTTAGTAAATTATTAACTTATATAATGCTTAAAATTTAAATTTAACTTCTTTATATGTATTGTGTTATGCAGGCCGGTCCGAGCTAAATGAGCGCCCTGTGCAAGCTCTGCGTTTAGCGCCCCATTCTTTAATTTACATATTTAAATTAATAACACTTCACAACCCACAGTTTATATTTTCCACCAATCTCCAGGTAATGATTAATCGTCTCGCGGATTATTGCAGGAAATGAGGATCACTAACGCAGATAAATCAAATGTAATGGTGTTCTCAAGATCTGCCCGGTATTAAACAACATATAATTGGTACTACAATGGAAGCATTTTAGAGGTAGCTTCTGAGTATAAGTATCTGCGAGTAATTCTTAATAAGAGTATAGATTTCAACAACCATATAACCATTAAAGCTAAAACTATACACAGTCGGTTAAATCTATCTGGGAGAAACATCTTTTCTAATCAACGAATAGTACTTTCAGCGAAATACAGGATATCTGATGCTGCTTTTAGGAGTTTGCTTTGCTATGCTGCCCAAGTATGGGGAATTAACGAATACGAGTCTATAGAAAAATTTCGGAGATGCTTTTTGAAAAAAAACTTTTTAATTTACCTTTAAACACACCGAACTATGCTCTATGTCTGGAAACAGGGCTACCCAAAATGTTTACTGGCAATCTGAAATCACAGGCTGACTACATTGTCAAGGTGTTGTCTCATCGTGATGACCAAATGACTAAACGAATGGCATTATACGAGCTAAGAAGCGAGGACTGGTGGATGTCAAAATGGAAAGATCTGGGAAACAATTGCGGTGAAGTAGTATCGTTAAATTCACAAGATTTGAGTCATGTAAAAGAACAGCTTTACAAAATAATACAAGCGCACGAAAATTCTGAACGCGATGGGTTTATAACAGAAGCTAGAGAATTAGATAGCAGACTACTTTACTCACAACTGGAACTTAATATTATGCAATCAATCTACTTTAATGATTCACTTAATTATAGAGAAATATCTTTAATATTTAAAACAAGATGTGAAGTTCTTGCTCTAAACGGATATCTTTACAACAACAGTTTTAACCGATTTTGCACGTTATGCAATTTGAAAGCCAAAGAAGGCTGTTTTCACTTCATACTTATATGCCCCATTTTTGCTGCACACAGAAAAACATTCGTTGGAAAGGAAACTATGACGCTCCACGAAACAATCTCAGTGCTAAATGATTCCGACTGGAAAGACTATTCTTTTTTGAAAGTTTTTTTTATAAATATAGGATGTTACTTCTAACCGAATTTGTTTAAATATTTATTAAAAAAAGAATAAAAAATGTTTGTACCAGTATTAACCCATTTCCGGCTAATGTTTCGAAAACGCAACGTCGCACGTTTGGTCTCCAGGGACTTCATTGGTACATTTTTTATAACATTTTAAAACTAATATTGGAAGTTTATTGAATTATCTAATCGACCTATTTTTGGATTAAAAAAAAATATTTCTGGAGTTCTTAATATATTGAAAATTTGCAATTTTGAAAAATTTTAGGTAATATTTTCAAACTTTAACCAAAAAAAAATAGAAGTAAAATTTTTCAAAAAAAGCTTTACAAACATATAAACAAAGGTTAAAATTATATTCTAAAATAAAATTGAACCAATTTATAGGAGTTATTTGCCTCGCAGGTGAGATGAAACCTTTGCGTTGCGTTTTCGCAACATTAGCCAAATGCAGTAGCAAAAGCACAAAGAAATAATATTTTTCTTTTGTCTATTTTTGATATAATTAGATATCCAAAATCATTTTTTTTATAATATTAAAAATTGGTGTGTTTTGTTAAGCAATCACATGTATGTTAATGCCATAAAACAATTCATTCACCAAATAGGTAAAACCCTTTGGAAAAACCGTTTACCCCATCCGCGCGGGTAATTCTTAGAAATGATTTTCCAGTAGTAAAAATTGATTCGTTTTTTCAAAATATAGTGTGCATTTTTACCTTAAAAATCATTCAACAACTCTAGGTATATTTATTGGAAAACCCTTTTCCCATTTCCTTAGATTTAGTACACTTTTTGTATTTAAATTATACCCAGGTATAAAAAAGGGGCTGCATATTCAAGAACCCGTAATGTTGAAAATAAACATATCGGGTATATAAGTACATGACATTCATTCTGAATTTTACTTCGTGCAAACAAGTGTTTTTATAAAAATATCTGTGTGTTAAAATTAAAAAAAAATATTATGTATCGCCAGAGGTTTTTGTCGGCTAAAGAACTAGAAGATTTGTTAATGAATCCTAGTTCAGACGAAGATGATGAATTTAAACTGAAAGTTGATAAAACTATTAAAACAAACGTGATTATTTTGCCCCCAAAAAATGATGCCTTGAGTGACCATGAAGAAATTGATGATAACGTCCAATTATTGGAAGACGACAACATATTGCCAAATGAACAAGCCGTTGAATTAGAGCTGGAATGCATATTAGAAGATCTAAAATGTGAGCCAAATGATTCAGAAAATGCATCAACAACACAAAATATTGCACCAACTTCTAAGATGGAATCGACGTCTTTTCAATATAAAATACCGAAGTGGTCAAGGAGCCATCGAGTTGACTTTTCAAATACTCCAAAAGACGTATCAAGTGAAAAGATTAAAGCGATCTATAACAAAATAGGTAAGTTTAAAATAAAATCACTCACAACTTCCTAAGTTGAATCCAATCCTTTTTTCTTTTAGGCAGTTTCAATCCTCTTCAAATATGGGAATTATTTCTTGATAATGAGATTATCAATTTCATTGTTGATAGCATAAATAAAATACGTATGCTAATGCGGATGGAAATAATTTAACATTCAAGACAAATTTCAATGAAATCCGTACATTTAATGGAATAATGTATTTTTTTGGATTGCATACAGTTCCACGGTTGGATTTATATTGGTCCAATCAACCAGTTTTTTGCTGCAATGTAATAAAGAACCAATGAGCCGAGACCGTTTCAAACTTATCAAATCGTTTATGCATGCCTGTGATAACAGTTCAATTGATCCCAGCGACAAGTTTGCTAAAGTCTCAACTCTAAACAATATGCTCAGTAAGAATTTTATGCAGTTCGGAGTATTTTCCCATCACCATTCAAGAGACGAACAAATGATACCCTACTATGGACGTCATTCTGTAAAAATGTTTTTAAGAGGGAATCCAATTCGTTTTGGATACAAATATTGGGACCTGTGTTCTCACGATAGATATTTTTATCAATTCATTCCGTATGGTGGTGCAAGTGCTGATAATTCCCCTGGATTTGGTTTAGGGGAAAATGTTGTTCTGAGACTTCTTTCTAAGATCGATGTTCCAGACCAACACACAGTTGTTTTGACAATTTTTTCACGTCGCACAAACTGATTTGTCGTCTCTCAGAATTGTGTTACTTCGCAATAGGTACTCGTAATTTTAACTTATCATTTATTTCTACTAAAAAATGAATTTCTTTTTTATCAATCTGCAGGCACTGTTCGTGAAAATAGAACTGGTAAAGCAAAGTTGACAGAACCCAAACAAATGAAGAAACAAAATAGAGGAACTATGGATTTTGCATTCGACAAGAAAATTGGAATTGCCGCTGTTCGTTGGAACGATAACTCCATTGTTACAGTTCTTTCAAATCATTTGATGAACAAACCAACCACACAAGCAAAACGGTTTGATCGAAAAAAAAGGAAACACGTCAACATTCCCATGCCCAATGCACTCCATGAATATAATTCCACGATGGGAGGAGTGGACTTGTTTGATAAGGCAATCAGCAATTACCGTATACGGATTCGAAGAAAGAAGTGGTACTGGCCACTTTTATCGAATGCATTGGATGCAGCATTGGTAAATGCATAGAAAGTATATGGCATTTGCAAAAAGTTTGCACAGGAAACACCAATGTCACAACTTAAATTTAGAACATATGTTGTAGACTCCTTACTGCGATCAGAATCAAATATTCCGCCAAGACGAAGGAAATCCTAACGAAATGGTTCGATTTGATGACACAAAACATACAATAATAAAAATGGAAAAGCGTCTTCGATGTCGAAATTGTTCCAGTCAAACAATTTTTTCTTGCAAGAAGTGTAAGACCCCAATTCATCTAAAATGTTTCGATTCATATCACACAAGAACCCATTTTTCATAATAATATTTATCATCATTAAGTTTAAAGCACACAACCACTACTTATATTTATGTATATACGTGTTCACCTTTCCAAAAACAATATGCAAATAAAGCTTATACATAAATTTTATAACAAAAAACTCGATATTTTTTTTTATTAATTCTGCTACCCCTTTCGGCTAATGTTGCGAAAACGCAACACGAATTTTCCGGGACACTAGAAGGATTTAAACTTTTTTTTTCAGATTTCACTTAGTTTAGATATAAATAGACGGTATGTGAAATTTCAAGCTTCTAGCTCACCTGGAACTAGTAGCCGCCGGAAATGGGTTAATGTATGTACTTAGTTTGCTAACCGAACTGACAGCAATGTCATAGCTATAAAATTCATCAAAAATTATAAACATATATCAAAAACGAAGACGAAACAATAAATGAATTCCTTACTTACTACTTACTTATTTTCACCTTTCACTTCACTTTCCTAAAAAATATACCGCGACTTTGAAAACCTAAAATGTATGTATTAAAAAACACAATTAATATTAAAAAGCGTATTCTCTCTTAAACAGCAACTGAACTTCGAATTATAGGTACAGACGAACTCAAAGCAAAAACAATTGAAAAAACCTATAAGAAAAAAAATTATTTCTCAAAAATGACTCCAAGTATTTTTATAAAAAAAATGCGTAGTGTTCAATACACCCAAGTGGACAACTTAAATATATTTGTACATCGTCAGCCTATATGGAGAGGAAGCAGTTTTGTACAACTGTTAGAATTGAATTGATGTATATCGGGAATAAAAGAGGACCTAGAATTGATCCTTGTGGGACGCCCTTTGCTGTCGACAAGAAGTCAGATAAAATATTATTTATATCAACTGCCAGCATTCTTTCAGTCAGGTAAGATTTGATCACTTTTACGGCGATGGAAGAGAAAAGAAATTCGCACAGAAGCTTATTGCACAAAACGGTGTGGTCAACGGAATCGAAAGCTTTCGAAAAATCTAGTAAAACTAAAAATGAGAGTTTGTCTTCATCAATTGACTGCCGTAGATCGCTTATAACATTTAGAAACGAAGTAATACAGCCATATTTTTCATAAAGCCGGATGGTTTTGGTGTGAGGAGATTAGAACTATTTAGAAATGCATTCATTTATTTTTGTAATATGTATTCTCTCAAAAACTTTTGAAAGAAACGGCAAGATTGCAATAGGTCTAAATTGTTTGCTTTTAGATTTTTTTGGAAGAGGTAGCACTTTGGCTAGCTTCCACTGAGTAGGATAGTTGCATGCTGTTATAATCAAATTTAAAATGTGAGTGATGTATGGTAAAATTATTGGAAGGATCATTTTAAGGAACACGGGATGTATGTCATCAAGGTCAACTGCATTTGACTTAACTTTCAAGAAGTTTTCCACTATGTCTGTGTTGTCCACTGTTCTAAAACTAAAATTTGTTTCGCTGTGTCAGTGTATAACTTTATGGATACGAACGGCATCGTTTGGGTTCTCGCTGATGTTCGTATCAGGTACCGTAGCCACAGAGACAAATTTTAAAATTAAGGCGTTAATATCGATATCATCGACCAAGCTATATTTTGCCTTACCAATGCCGATTTCTTGCAAGTTCTTCCATATTATTTGTACATATTTACATACCTAAGTTCCATTTATGTATGTATGTAGCTACCCTCCTTACTTACATAATTAAAATCCATAATCTAGATTTAAATATGCATTTGTTGGTAGATATGTACCTATGTAACTCTTCCTATAATCATCCATTCGACTAAGAATCAATGTAATCTTATCTACACCGGTCTTAAGACTGCATAGGATAACCAAATTACCTACCTACTAACAGCGTCAACGTTTAACTTCAGTAGTATAAATAAGCGGGTTCTGGACCACCGGAGGCACCGGAGGTTTGGTATATACTGGTCGTATGGTCTTGCTATCAAAAATAGTATCGCATGATGTTGCTTGAGAAGTGATTTCATGGTAATCGCCATGTTGTTTAAAGATCTAAGAGAAAATAATGTTTTTTATGTAGTATGAATCATATACTAGGGGCTTAAGAATTATACAAGTTTTTTTTTCGTTTTAAATTGTAGAAATCATATCTTGGATGACGCATAAATTATTTTTGGGGCTACACCAGCAGCAACGGTCACATGAACTGATTAGGTATCGATGTGTGGGGTGTGATGCGAGGCGACAACGCGGGGCGGGTTTGTGGTGGTTGAAGGTGTTGGGAAGTAAATTAAGAAAAGGAAAAAATTGGATGATAAGGTATGGCGCTAACGTTTGGGATAATATAAAAAAAGTTGTTTGGGAAGTAAATTAAGAAAAGGAAAAAAATGTTTGGGATAATATAAAAAAAGTTGAATAAATTACGTATGTGTTTAGGAGGTCGTGTGTCATTGAATATTATATAAATGGAGGGCAATGAACTGATTAGGTTGGGATGCGTGCTGGGCGGGTGCGATGCGGGTGCGATGCGGGCGGGTGCGATGCGTGGGGGCGGCGGCGCAGATTACTAGTACAACCAGAACATGGGATAGAATGTAAGCTGTATTAGAAATGGTGAGAGCATATCTCATATTTTTGTTAACGAAAGAAAAAATGCTACGAAAGAAAAAATGATGATCGAACTGTGCATTTTTAATTTGCATTTATAATTAATTGGTTGGATCAACGCAGATTAGATTTCTACCTTCGCAGAGGGTGAGACAACAACAACAACAACAACAGCAAAAACAACAACAACAACAAAATCTGTAAACAAAATTTTCAATGAAATAAAAAATGATTGTGTAATATGTATATATATGTTTTTTTTTAATTTTATTTAAAAAAATTTATAAAATGTTTGATAGCTTAGCTCAACAATATGTTCGCCAGCTTAATAATTATTTCGGGAGGGGGTTTAACGTCAAACCCCCCGAAATTGCTGGGTGGTATAACCCATCCACCAGCTTAGCTATTGCTATTTGGTGGACTAATGTTTCATCCTCGCACATCTGGCTCCAAATATAAGTCTGTAGATTCTGATACTCCCAACAGCTCTTTTCAAACTCTTTCAGATATAATTTTAATAATGGAAAAGCCATTTTTATATTCTATATTCTATAACTTGGAATTTTGTTTTGGAGGAATACAAAATTTGTTGGTCTTTTTATACATTTTTTTCATTTAAACATAAACCTAAACCCCCTAAATGTATATATGGTTTTCCATATAAGGAACAATTTTTTGATAACTATGAGGAAAAACACCAAGGAATGCGGTTTTTATTTTTTCGGACACTAATCATATTAGGCGACTGAATTTAGCTTTTTTTATTTTAACCGTGAGGATGATAAAGACTAATAATTATATCATATATAATTAGAATTTATGGTTGGGAATGTGATAATTCCAGAAATCCCTATCATATCAGTTGGTTGAATTTAGGTTTTTTTATTTCGAAAATGTTTGAAAATATGTAAATTTTTATGGTTAGGAATGTGATACTTAAATCTATATCATATTAGTCGGTTGAATTTAAGTTTTTTTTATTTTAACTGTGGGAATTATAAAGACTAACAAATGTGATACTTAAATCCATATCATATCAGTTGGTTGAATTCATTTTTTTTTTATTTTAACTGTGGGAATGATAAAGACTAAGGAATGTGATAATTCTAGAAATCCCTATCATATCAGCTGGTTGAATTTAGGTTTTTTTTTATTTTAACTGTGGGAATGATAAAGACTAAGGAATGTAATACTTAAATCCATATCATATTAGTCAGTTGAATTTAGGTTTTTTTTTTTTATTTTAACTGTGGGAATGATAAAGACTAATAACTATGTCATCTATAATTTGAATTTATGGTTAGACATGTGAAACTTAAAGAAATCCATTTCATTTACATTGTTACTAGAATGATAAGATTGTATAAATAGACTGTATTTTTCTTTTAATTTTCATTATAGTCTTACTTGTTAAACTTTCAGTATCTAATTATTAAAAAAAAGAAGAAAATGGAATCGTTTCTACAAAAAATTAATAAATATATCTGTGAAAAACCTCTGCTCCCTTTGAAGGACTTAGGATCAACACAGGAAACAATTTTAGAAGCTAAAGTGTGTAATACAAAGTTCGGTCCAAGAGTCCTCATAGAAATTGAGAACTATAAAATATTCTTAAGTGAGAGGTTTAAGAATCTAAATATGGAAGAAATCCAAAAATTGGTGGGAATGCGGATTATGAAGGGACACGACGGAGTTAAATTCACTCCACCTATGGGAATGAGGATTGTGGTGGAAGATGATAGAGTTGAGTTCCTTGCACCACAACAGGCTGAATGTTCTAGTAAGAGAAAATCAGCTGCAATTACTCAACAAGATGAAGAAGATGATGATGACATTTTTGTCTTCTCACAAAAACGTCAATGTTTTTAGAAAAAAAGAAAAAGAGTAATAAAATAATTTCAACATTAAAAATTGTTTTTTTCATTTATTTTTATAGCTTTCTTTATCTTCTCTTCTTTGTATTATGGTTTTTCTTTATCTGTTCTTCTTCGAAAAAAAATGTATTATGGTTTTTGTTTGTCTTATCTTCTTTGTATTATGGTTTTTCTTTATCTGTTCTTCTTCGAAAAAAAAAAATGTATTATGGTTTTTGTTTGTCTTCTCTTCTATGAAAAAAAAAATTGATTTTATATGAAAGGTTTCAAGTCGAGTTATATTTTATAAGTTGTTCAGTGCAATCATAACAACTGTTGAGCATAGAACAAATCGCAAGCTTTATAAAATAAATTTGTTTAGTCTAGTAAATAACTTGTATTCAAAAAGTGTGTTTTTTTGTGATCGTTAAAACTAAAAAAACTTAAAAAGAATAAAATGGAGAATTTTGAGTGTAACGTATGCAGTGCTAAATTTACACGAAAGGACAATCTGAATAGACATATAAGAGCTGCACATGGTGATAAAATTAAATGTCATCAGTGTGACAAAACATATACACGAAATGATTCAATGTTGGAGCACTTCCACAAGGAGCATATTAACGTCTCCTGTCAAGAGCTAGTAATTGATCGACCAACTAAAAACAAGAGAAACCTTTCAAAAGACATGAATGATTCCTCATTCATCATCGAAAAAACGTAGATGTGAAAACTGTGAAATAGATGTGCTAGTATCTGGATGGGGTCATCACCTTAGAACTAATGAGCATAAGAGAAAGAGCAAAGTTCCAGTCAACAATACTCGTTTTAACAGAATAAGGCATTGTTTTGAAGGTAAAGTGGAAACCTATTCCTTAGAAAATACCGATGAAGGGCTTATAGACATTACCAAATTTTTAAATAGCTGCATACTTGATATAATTAAATTACTTGAATACTCGTTTGAAACCAAAGAGGGTATAAAGTTCAGCATTGAACTATTTGCAGAGTTCATAAAATTTATATCAACACAATGAGAATCAGAAAAAAGTGAAATAAGCATAAAATCGTTTAAATGTCCAATGCAAATAGCTTTACAAAATGATGATTTGAAAGATATAATTAAAAATATGTTTAAAACAATTGAAGTTAAAAGTGAAGAGTTTTAGGAAAGAGATTCAGGATGGGCACTATTGTGTATTAAACATATTGAAGTTAATATTAACGAGTATAAACCCTTCAGAGGTTCGAGCTATTTAAGCCTTCCAAAAAGTATTGAACTAAAACATGCCTGTGTTAATGTCCAAAATAATGATGAATTCTGTTTTAAATGGGCAGTTATATCAGCTCTTTACCCTGTAGATACAAATACAAATAGACCAATCAGTTATCAGATTGAAAACATTCAACATGATGTGATAAGTTTAATGAGTGGAATTCAAATTGACTTTACAAATTTAGAGTTCCCTTTGAAACTTAAAGACACATCGATCTTTGAGACACTCAATCCCACAATTAGTATAAATGTTTTCGGAGTAGAAAAAAATGAATCTGGAGAAAGTTATAGAGTTGTTGGTCCATATTTCAACTCTCAACACAAAAGACAACAACATATTAATTTATTACTAATACAAGAAGGGGATTGTAGTCATTATGTATGGATAAAAAATATGTCTAGATTAATAGGAGCACAACTGAGTCATAGCAAAACGACCAGTGAGAATATGTAATTCATGTCTGCAAACGTTCAACACAGATGAAGCATTTGAGAAGCATGAAAATGAATGCAATAAAACTGTGACAACACTACCAGATGTTCCAAATAATATACTACAGTTTGAACATCAACATAGATCACTAGAAGTGCCATTTGCCATCTATGCAGATTTTGAGTGTATGCTGGTGAATATCGATAGCTGTCAACCTGATCCATCAAACTCATCAACTACATCTATTAAAAAACATGTTCCAATTGCTGTATCCTATTTTATCAAATGTTCATTTAATACATCTTTGAATAAACTTTTCAAATACACCGGTAAGTAAAAATTATTCATAAAACCTCATTTCATATGTAATATATAAATTGTCTGGTAATATATATAATATAATTATTTTTTTGTTTTTTATTCTAGGTGAAGATTGTACACAAGTTTTTATAGCGAACTTACATGAAGACTGTCAAAACATTTATACAAATCATTTGGGAAAGAAAATCCCGATGACTATGACACCTCAGGATGAAATTAAATTTCAACAAGCAACAATATGTCATATCTGTAAGAAACCGGTGTGGGGAAGTCTAAAGGTTCGGGATCATGACCATCTAACTGGAAAATTCAGAGCGGCTGCACATTCCAAATGTAATTTAAATTATAAGATACCTAAATTTATTCCTATTTTTTTCCATAACTTAACCGGATATGACTCACATTTATTCATAAAAGAGCTGGGTAATATCAAAGGGTCTATAAATATTATTCCTCTCAACAAAGAGAAATATATATCAATCTCATAAAAAATCTTAATAAATAACAAGCAAGGAGAGTTTTTAGAATTACGATTCTTAGACTCATTTAGATTTCTACCTTCGAGTATTGATAGTATAGCAAAAACATTAGATAAAAAAACAGATTTTAAAATTTTAACATCATTTTTCAAAGATGATGAATCTTTTCAACTAATGACTCGTAAGGGTGTTTTCTGCTATGACTATTTAGACTCTATAGACAAATTAAGTGAGACACAGCTCCCTCCAATAGAATCTTTTAGAAATTCTTTGATTGAAGAAGATTGCAACCAAGATGACTATAATCACGCTGTAAAAGTTTGGTCACATTTTAAATGTAACAGTTTAAGAGAATATTTAGAACACTATTTGAAAACAGATGTTTTAATTTTAGCAGACATTTTCGAAAAAATTCAGAATTGATTCTAGAACAATTTACGGTCTAGACCCCAGTCACTATTATACATTACCTGGTTTTTCGTGGGATGCTATGTTGAAAGAAACAGGTGTAAAACTTGAACTTTTAACTGACATAAACATGTATAACTTTTTACCTTTAGTATAAGAGGAGCTTTGACACAGTGTAGCTTACGACATTCTAAAGCAAATAATAAATATATGTCTGATTATGATTCAAGTAAACCATCTGATTATTTAATGTATTTGGATGCTAATAATCTTTACGGTTGGGCAATGTCTGACTATCTACCACATTCAGACTTTAAATGGGTTGAACCTCCAGATAATTTAGATGGGATTAAAGAATGGTTAATTTCAAATATAAACATTGGTTATGTCTTAGAAGTTGATCTCGAATATCCTATAGAAATACATGATGATCATAACGATCTTCCTTTCTGTCCCTCAAATATTTCATTGTCTAACAAATCAGATAAAACATTAATTGCTGATTTAAATAATAAGATAAATTATATCATACATTACAGAAGTTTAATTCAGTGCCTTGCAAATGGTTTAGTGCTAAAGAAAATTCACAGAGTGATGCAATTCAAACAATCTGAATGGTTGAAAAAATATATTGATTTAAACAATGAACTTAGAAAAAAAGCAACTACAAAGTTTGAAAATGATCAGCTTAAGCTCTGTAATAATGCTGTGTTTGGAAAAACTATGGAGAATGTTGACAAACGAAAAGATGTTCGAATTGTTGATTCAGTAGAAAGCAGAGGTAGACATCTTGGTAGTCGTGCTCTTATCGCTAAACCTAATTTTCATAGTATTTTAGAATTTTCCGAAACTATGGCTGCTATTCAGTTAAATCGAATTTACTGTGTCTATAATAAGCCTATATACTTAGGTTTTTGTGTATTAGAGATTTCAAAGTATAAAATGTATGACTTTCATTATGCTTATATGAAACCGAAATTTACTAAGAACCTACAACTGGCTTATATGGATACTGATTCATTTATTTATCAAATACGAACTGATGACTTTTACAGCGATATTAAGAGTGATATAATTAAAATGTTTGATACTTCAGATTATCCCCTACATAATCCCTATGATATTTCTCAGCTCAATGTGAAAAATTTAGGTTATATGAAGGATGAGAATAATGGAAGAATAATGAGGGAATTTATTGGGTTAAGAGCTAAAATGTATAGTATTGATATTGAAGATTCATCCGTGATAAAAAAAGCAAAAGGTGTTAAATCAGCAGCTGTAAAAAAATTATCTTTGCAAAATTATAGAGATTGTTTGTTATATAAGCGTAACTTTTATAGTAAAATGTTAAACTTTAGATCTAGACAGCATACTATATATACTGAATGTATCAACAAATTAAGTTTAAGCTGTGCAGACGATAAAAGATTTATATATAGTAATAATATCAATACACTAGCTTGGGGTCATTATAAAATAGATTTTGAAAATGATATGTAAATATAAAAAAAAAAAATATAATAAAAAGAAAAAAGTATCAAGTATTATACAAAATTGTTTTATTGAACTATAAATTATAATTCTTAGTTTCACTAATAAATTTACTTAAGAGATAAACATTTTGAAGTGCACATTATTTTTCCATGATATCCACATTTGGAAGTTATATTTGGATACATTTTTTTAAGTTCTTTTAAATTTGGACATCTGTAATAGATATATTTTTCGAGGTTAACGGCTTCTACGTTTTCATTATTGAGTAAGGATTGTATCCATTGTTTCTTTTCAGCACCCTTAACGTAAACAACACCACTTTGAAGTTTTTCTCGAATAAATATATCTACTTGAGAAAGACGTGCAAATCCTCCATTCCAGGTTAATCCGTGATAATTATGATACAACCAATTAACTTGTCTTCTAAGTGAATCTGATGTAAGGCTTAAATTAAATGGTGGACTAACAATAAAGTGATGATGATGATTCTCATTATGTAATACAGCTACTTCCTTCAGAATGAAACGATTGCTGTTTAAATCACCAAATCCTTGAATGTCTACAAAGTGTATATCCATTTTTTAGATGTCTGTTCTCAACAAATTAACTCTTTCTACTAATAAATTATCATATAAGTACATACAATTTAAGTAAGTTTGTTAACTTCTCCTGTTAATGGATTGTATTCACTCAATTATACGATCATGAAGTATCATACAATACATGGTTGTTAAAGCAGGAATCGGAATTAATGTTTTAAGCTCAATTCTTACAACATCCACAGGACCTGTTTTAATTGTTTCATTTTGACGTGAACAGTCGATAACCATAATTGGGGCAATATCCTTAAAATCCATTCTTGATAAAAGAGGACTTGCTTGTTTCTGATAGTATGAATGTTGAAATTTGCTTACATATCATAGAGAACGGCATATCGATCTAGTTTATATTTAATGTTTAAATCCTCTCGGGGGTAAGATTCAGAATTTAAATGAACTTTTACATTGCTGACATCACAATTATCAAATTTGCTAGCATCTTAATTTCGTTGATTTTTTCTATAAGTTTGTAGAGCAATGATGATATATCTAGGCTTCTCAAGTTGACTTGAAGTTTTCACCGTCCATATATGATCAGTGGTGGTTGATAGTGTTGGATATTCATACATTTCCCAATTACGAAAATGAATTTGAATGGGCTTTAATTGAATTTGCTTCAATAAGTTAAGTTTATTTAAATCAGATAGAGTGATGTGTGGAACTCTCCATTGCAATTTAAAAATTGATAGTTTCAATTCTTCATTATCTTTGGAAAAATAAGCATTCTCATTAGATCGAGCGCGAATTAAAACTAGTTCATGTCTCGCATTTGCTATAATCTTTTTATAATCTTCAGCAAACTCCAATATATTTTTCAATGGCAAACAAAAATTAAAAATGCCTAACGCTGGAGAAATACTAGTGTTTCCACTCCATGATCCATTTTCTAAGCTTTTACTTTCATTTTCATTTAAAGATATATAATTTTTCAAGGTCGATGTGATTCCAACGTTTTTATTGTTTTCAATGTCTACACCATTTAATTCATAATGTATTTCCTCAAATAGAAAAGCTATTGCATTATTAATTAATTTTCCTGTTGAAATAGTTCCATCTTCTTTAGTCAGACCTCCTTCTATATAAATGTAACTTTCACAGGGTAATATACATAAAATCTGTTGTTGTATGGGTATGCGTATTTCATCACTTGGATTGAATGACTGAAGAAATGGTGAATAGCTGTGGTATTCAAACTTAGATATACTATTATCATAGTTTGCTCCATGAGTAATATCCAATATATCATTCATTTTTTTATTTTAGTTTAAATCCTAGGGAAAGAAGATAAGATTTATTTTCAGGAGATAACTTATGTGTTGTCAGTTTTGATGTTCGAGTAGAACTACTTGAATGAGTAGTATTGATATCTATTAAATAATTATTATTATATATTAACATTCTTTCGATTTGGAGTTAAATGTAATCGTACTGTTATTCTTTCTCCTCTAAAATTTATTAGATCACCGTCCTGGTCCACAAGTTTTAAAGTTATAGTACTTACTCGTTTAACATTCACTGGTAAATAGATAACATTTTTTGGAACCTCTATGATTTTATAGCCTGATCCTGCTTCTGGTGAAAATTCATGAATTGTATGCACAGGAGTGTTATTAAAATAAGAACCAGTAATGATGTTACACTCGATTCGTATTACATTTACTTTGTTTACCCATAGAAGTCAGATGAGTGAGCGTTGAGAACACGTTTACTGAAGCCTAATAATTTTCCAATAGTTCTATCCTTATTGAAAAAATTGTCTCATTAGATTCAATATCACATTCCATTGTGTTATTATTTGCTTGTATTGTAACATTAACGACAGAATTTTTTGTAAATAATACTTCTGATATATATGAAGCAATTGCATCAATTTCATACGAGCCTGTAGGGATTTCTATATAAATACTATATAAAACTCTTTATTTATTTAATTGAAAATAACAATCATATAAAAATCTTAAACATAAATGACCACAATTTAATGAGTTATAGTTTTGATATTTTGTATAATTATAATTAATTTTTTCGCCTAGATAATTAATAATTTCAGTAGGCGGTTGAAGATTTCCAAAGCTATCAAAATATTCAATATAATCATCTTTTTTATTGTACGCTACCCAATGTGTACCGGGACCGTTTGAGGAATCCAGATTTACAATTCCACACTCATTTTTCCAAGGTTTTCTTTTTGGTAAATTATCTCTCATGAAAACTCCTCGAAAATTTGGAATTAATTTCTTTGTGAAATTTCTCAAATCTATTTCATTTAATGCACGATTGGGTAGTGAGCTTAGAAGTTTTTTGACTGGGGATTTAAATAAAGTCCAAGCCCTTTCCTATAAGGTTTGGGTGGCCGTGGCGCGATAGTTGTGCGCTCGCCTGTCAACCTCGTGGTGCAGGTTCGATTCCTGCCGTTGTCTATGTCTTCTTATATTCCATTATAAACCAATTCTAAAAATTGTCATAAAATAAGTTGCTGTTTTGCTCATTACATGCTGTCTAGGCATAACACTAACAACATGTGATTGAGTAAACCAGCATACTCATAAAATATGACAACGAAATAAATAAAATAATGCGAATTATAAGGGACATAAATAAATAAGACACGGTAATTCTCTCCGCATTAGTTCAGCCGCCATCCCTGGAAATAAATCTGATACAACAACCAGCTCTAGTCTCAGAACATCGCGCCACACATCTTTCCTATCCTTCTTTCTCTTCTTCCACCGTATGCCCGCGCTGTGTTAAGAAAAACATATAAAGGGTATTCATAATCCCTTGAGCGCGTGCAAAGTTATAAAAAAAAAAAAAAAAAAAAAAAAATAGACCCTGACCTACTGCAGTGGATTCTATTTGTTGATTATGACGTTTTTTCTCCTCTAAATCTTTTTTAGCAATGCTAATATCACTGACAGCCTTTGCTACTCCTGCAGCGCCTCCTGTTAAAGCCCCAAGAGCTGAAAGTCTAGCAAACAAGGGTACAAGAAATGGAATTACACCACCAATTTTCGGTACACAAATAACTCTAGGTGTCTTAATGTTATTACTGTTTTTTCTAAATGTTTTCTTAGCAGATGATATGGCTATTTTGATAGCTTTTTCCAGATTAATTGGCTTTCTATGTTTAATATTATTTCCAATAACTTTCATTACTTTTCTAAAAGAAAGCGGTTTAGTCTTATTATATGTTTTAATCTTTTTATTTTTAGCCATTTTATCCTTAGCCTTTTTATCTACATTCTTAGAGCAACCCATTCCAAATCTTGTTTTTGTCTTCATGAGATTGGTAACAAAAAGCGCATTTGCTCGCTCAGCTATACTAGCGTCTTAAGATTTAACTCGCTGCCAAGCTTTTTCGGTTAATATCTTATCGGCGATGTGTCGATCAGCTGTATTTTTAAATTTTGAATAAGATCGTGTTGTTTGCATGCTTGATCAAGCAAATTAACCCCCGGATCTCCTTGAGCTAAACGTTTTTCAAGTTTTGTTCCTGGTCCACAATATTGATAGCCTGGTAAATGTAGTTCAATAGGAAGTTTGTTTATTAAAGAATTTAGTAAACCTTCTCCTTTCACAATGTTTTGTCGAGTGATAGACTTTTTCGAATAATCGATCATTTTATATAATAATCTTTACGTTAGAATGGTTTAAAGCAAAATGGTACTTTTGAATATAAACTATGAATTTATAGGAAATCATTTAGTTTTTATGACAATGCGATTCGTTAAACAACAGTATCAGCTACCAGTAAAAAATATGGAGTTGACTAAAAATATTGAAAGAAAAAAACATGGTAAACTATTCCCTAATAGTATACGAGGTTTAATTACGGGCCCCTCAAACTGTGGAAAAACTAACGTTATGATGAGTTTGCTGCAACATCCCAATTGATTAAAATTTTAAAATATTTATATATATTCTAAGTCTCTACATCAACCAAAGTATGAGTTTTTACGAAAAGCTATAAAACCTATAAAAAATATGGGTTTCTTCACTTTTGCCAATAACAGTGATGTTATTCCACCCGAAAAAGCTAAACCGAATTCTATATTTATTTTTGACGACATTGCCTGTGAAAAACAAGACACAGTTCGTGTATACTTTAGTATGGGGCGGCATCATCATATTGATAGTTTTTACTTATGTCAAACTTATACAAGAATACCCAAACACTTAATTCGAGATAACGCAAATTTCCTCATTATCTTCAAACAGGATGATATGAACCTTAAACATATATATAATGATCATATTAATTCAGATATGACATTTAATACATTCCAAAAGGTCTGTGCAGAATGCTGGAATACAAATTATGGATTTATGGTAATTGATATGGATAGTCCTTTGAATGAAGGTCGTTATAGAAAAGGCTTTGACTGTTTTCTTAAGTTATAAAGCAGATAACACTTTCAATTTCATATCATATGTATAGTAATGTTCTATGAGAACAATACAGAGCAGTTCAGTGAGCAGATAATAGCAGAGTTCAGCTCAGTTTGAGACTCAGTATTCATCAGTTAAGATCAGTTATCTTAATATCAAATTCAGTTTAAGACCTTTTGAACGCTTCTTTCATCAACTACGAAATTTATTAACAGCCTGCCTCTGTAAGAAAAAATAAATTTTACATGATGATGAATATAGATGTAAAACTAACAAAAGAACTAATTAGAACTACAGATGCTCTACGAAAGAAATATAAAGCTCTTAAGACAGGTAGAGAAGCTTACGAAACTCAAATTGAGGAAACTTTTAAACCACTTACAAGACCCCTAAACGAGCTGGTTAAAAAATCAAATAGTACACAAGATAAAAATAATCTTAGTGGAATCCCTTCAAAGAAAATAAAAGTCAATTCGGAACAACTTCACCATCCTGATGAATTCACCACCCCTAAGTCTTCTATTGATGACTCACCAAATTTTACTGATGATAATGATAATAGTAGAAATACACCAAAAAGAACAAAGAAACGCTCAAACTATCAAATTAATCATCATCGCAACTTTGTGAAGCAATTATCAAAAGAAGAATTTCATGACACACCTAAAAAATATGTGGATTTATTTATAAATAATTCCAACACTCTTGATAAAACATATGGTATACATTCAAAAGATGAAAAGTAGTAAACGGTGATTTTTTAAGAGCTTGGTTTTTGAAAATTCAAAAAAACACAGAAACTTGTAAAAAGTGAATGAAATTTTTATTTGGATCGATAAGTCAATTTCTGCCATTTACTTTTTAAAAATAATTTCACTTAAATGTTGCCCGCGGCTACGCTTCAGGTGGTCCATTCTGAAGGTCCAATTTTGGCAAACTTTTTCACACATTTCGGCCGGAATCTCACCAATGACGCGTTCAATGTTGGCTTCCAAGGCAGCAATCGTGTTTGGCTTGTCCCCATAGACAATAGACTTAACATAGCCCCACAAAAAATAGTCTAACGGGGTCAAATCACATGATCTTGGTGGCCAATTGTCCCCATAGACAATAGACTTAACATAGCCCCACAAAAAATAGTCTAACGGGGTCAAATCACATGATCTTGGTGGCCAATTGACTGCGCCAAAACGTGAGATCAACTGCTCGCCAAATTCGCCTCTCAATTGATGCATGGTTTCGCGTGCAGTGTGGCATGTTGCACCGTCCTGTTGGAACCACATGTCGACCGAGTTCAATTCTTGCATTTTCGGCAAAAAAAAATCTGTTATCATCGAACGCTACCTTTCTCCATTGACCGTAACCCTGCGGCCTTCATCGTCCTTGAAGAAGTACGGCCCAATGATGCCGCCTGCCAATAAACCGCACCAAACAGTGCATTTTTCGGGATGCATTGGTAGCTGCTGGATTGCCTCTGGCTGCTCTTCACTCCAAATACGGCAATTCTGCTTATTCACGTATCCATTTAGCCAAAAATGAGCCTCGTCGCTGAAACGGACGTAGCTTGCGAAACACATTTTTCACAGAGCACGAATTTTGATAATAAATTTCAATAATTTGCAAACGTTGTTCATTCGTAAGTCTATTCATGATGAAATGGCAAACAATACTGAATCGAAATGTCAAATGTTCGTGGAATTTGTCATGTGTGACTGTCAAAAATATAAACGTCAAAAACCAAGTAGCAAAAAAATCACCCGTTATATAGGTAATGCTGAGTTTAATATTCTCGGAAACGATATTGAAATTAGAGATAAAACCTTTGAGGGCACAAATGGATTATATGAGCTTATATTTAAGAAAAAACCCTAATAAAAATATTTACACAGATGAAGATTTAAAAAACTATAAGATCATACTTTCTCTCACCAATGCACATAGAATTGATCATAATTCTCAAAAACAAGTACATGGTAATCGAGGATATAAGTATAAGAACATTATAAGTAAATTATTTGGAGTAACAAAAAATACTTCTAATAATTCATTATCTTCACCCATACAAACACCAACCGGAAGTGGTGTTTGTATGGGTGTACAGCTATCAGAATTGAAAAAAGACTATATATTTTGGGATAATCCCAATGAACTTGTAGATCGAATAAGACTTCTAATTGCTTCACAACAAGCTGGAAATAATAATCACTCTAACGAAATTATTTCAATCATTGAAGAACTTAAAGAAGCTAATATTATCGAATAAAAAAAAAAAAAGAGAAGATGAGTGTTGATAAATTTGGTCGTTTCACAAATAGAGCCCCACTCAGAGGACCAAGAGGAAAACAGGGAGAACAGGGTCCAATAGGTATACAGGGAGAGCGAGGCTTACCAGGACCAGCTGGTGAGGTTTTTTTAAAAACAGAAAGCGGTGATTACGATATAAGCTTTAAACGATTAATCAATATTCACATTCCCGAAGAAGAGGGGGACGCCACCACCAAAAAATATGTTGATGAATTATACGAACGAATTAGAAAATACATTGATAATGAAGTTGTTGAAAAATTTGATAAGCTATTATCGGAGAAGACTGAACATCAATATTTAAATAATCAAGTATAATCAAGCAAAACTTTAGTCTTTAACTTAACTCGGCAGTGTGACAACACATTCTTTCATTCATTATGTCTAACATAGATTATACATTAATTCTTGATGAAATTTTACAATTTTTGAAAACTAATCAACATCAATTATTGGAAGAACATTATCAGGAGATTTTAAATAGTATAATCTTCTTTAATGGATTCATGAATGTATCCACTACAATTTCACAGCATGGATGCCATTTTAATAACTGCTCATGGTCTTCAAACCTATGTCAAGATGGACCAGATACATGTGCATGCTACATGCTTGAAAATAGAATGTTGAGAATTAAAAAATTAATGGCTCTATACAAAAGATTAAAATAGTGAAAGCAAACATTGTAATTATTATATTAAATCTCTTAAATAAATAAACATATATATGCATAAAAAGAATAAACACATTGTTTTTTTATCATTCAATAAAAAAGAAACGTTGTTGAAGAACTACACAAACCTGCTCGAAGGAATTTTCCAAAAAGACGAGTTATTATTAAGGGCTTAGATGATTTATGGCAAGCTGATCTTGTTGAGATGATTGTATATTCACCTGAAAATGATAATTATCGATATCTTCTCACAGTTATTGACACATTTTTAAAATTTGTTTGGACGGTTCCTATTAAAAATAAAAAAGGAGTGAATGTCACTCTGGCTATGAGGGATATACTAAATAAAGGTCGTCACCCAAAAAATTTACTAAATAAATAAATAATTCTAAACATCTCACAATAAAGATGAAACCTTCTCAAGTTAATAATACTACAAACGAAAAAATATTACTATCCAAAATTTATAATCATGTTGAAATTAATATTACTCCAAAATTTAAAATTGGGGATTCAGTCAGAATTATTAAATATAAACATATATTTGAGAAAGGATACACACCAAATTGGACTACTGAAATATTTAAGATAATCAAAGTAAAGCATACAAATCCGATAACATACCTATTGGAAGACTATCAAGGGCATCCTATTAAAGGAGGATTTTACGAACTCGAACTCCAAAAAACTAAGTTCCCTGATACATATCTAATCGAAAAAGTGCTTCAAAGAAAAAATGATAAAATATTTGTGAAATGGCTTGGTTTCTCATCAGATCACAACTCTTGGATACCTATTCCCAAAGACAATAAATAAAACATATCTTTTATAATTTTTTTTGAAAATAAAACTTTATTGATAAGTAAATTTATATATGTTTTCTTTTTCTTGAGAGATATTCATTTGGTATGTTTGCTTCAGGTTGTTGTCTCACCCTCTGCGAAGGTAGAAATCTAATCTGCGTTGATCCAACCAATCAATTATAAATGCAAATTAAAAGTGCACAGTTCGATCATCATTTTTCCTTTCGTAGCATTTTTTCTTTCGTTAACAAAAATATGAGATATGCTCTCACCATTTCTAATACAGCTTACATTCTATCCCATGTTCTGGTTGTACTAGTAATCTGCGCCGCCGCCGCTGCCACGCATCGCACCCGCCCGCATCGCACCCGCCCAGCACGCATCCCAACCTAATCAGTTCATTGCCCTCCATTTATATAATATTCAATGACACACGACCTCCTAAACACATACGTAATTTATTCAACTTTTTTTATATTATCCCAAACATTTTTTTCCTTTTCTTAATTTACTTCCCAAACAACTTTTTTTATATTATCCCAAACGTTAGCGCCATACCTTATCATCCAATTTTTTCCTTTTCTTAATTTACTTCCCAACACCTTCAACCACCACAACCCCGCATCACACTCCACTCATCGATACCTAATCAGTTCATGTGACCGTTGCTGCTGGTGTAGCCCCAAAAATAATTTATGCGTCATCCAAGATATGATTTCTACAATTTAAAACGAAAAAAAAATGAATAATTCTTTAGCCCCTAGTATATGATTCATACTACATAAAAAACATTATTTTCTCTTAGATCTTTAAACAACATGGCGATTACCATGAAATCACTTCTCAAGCAACATCATGCGATACTATTTTTGATAGCAAGACCATACGACCAGTATATACCAAACCTCCGGTGCCTCCGGTGGTCCAGAACCCGCTTATTTATACTACTAACTTCATTAAAGTTGTAAGATACAAGAGCAAGTTCGTACGATCCGGTTTTGCGCTTTATTTCCTTATTCATGCCAATATCTATAAAGAATTCTAAAACATGTGTTTTTCTGCTTCTCTGCTATCGAACATGTATTAAGCTCACAATTCAAACAAATTGTGAGCCGAATTTCGAATATCCCATACGTGCACAATTAAAATCTGGACATTTCACTCAAATGGCTCCAAAGGAATTGCATTGTATTTATATTTATATAGTACTACCATGGAACATGAAAATCTGTTCATCAGCGAACCTGTGCAGATGGCGCTTGTGTCGAGAAATTCGCCTTTGTAGTTATTTGTTTGAGAGCGGGGCAGAGAAATAAAAGAGGGAAAGAAGAGATGAGGCAGTTTTATTTCTGTTCTTATAGCAATATTGAATAAAAGGGAGAAAACCAAATGTGGTGTATTTTTTTGACATCACATTTGTAGTTTACTATTTTATATGAAGATAAGGCAAAGGGGAACATAAATACAATGAACTTATGAATAGATTTTATTTTTCGTTTTGCCCTAATGTAGCAAAGTAAGTAATTTTGGTACTTCCATCGCTTATTGAGTGTTCATACGTGAATACGGACCTACATACATACGTATTATAAGTTTGGTACTAAATTGTTGGGGAAGTTTGGATGTGTACCTACAAAGAATTGTTTGATTTTAGTTATTTTATGATTTCGATTTGGTAAAAAAAAAAGGAATTATTCTAACAAATTTTAAGTACCTAGGTATTATTTTATTTAGCTTTTTAGAGTTGATGTCTTCTGATATATGGTAGGTACTTCACCAAAAGAGGCTCAGTCGCGCTTAAAACAATCGTAGGTAGGTAAATTTTCATTTATAATGTATAAGACAAATGTACTTGCATACATACCTAACTATTTATACTTACGATTATAGGTAGGTACTAGGCAAGTTATGCATTCGTAAAAAAAATTCTAACAATCAAACATGGCATTACGATCATAGAGAAGCCTGTAAAAGTGATCGACAGAAAATGTCTGTCTATAACGACCTGCAGCCTAAACGGCTTAGGCGATTACCTTCAAATTTGGTACGTGGGATTTGATTGGCATTCCTCAGAGGGGAAATTGAAATTTTATTTTTAGGCCTACAAATAAAGGTACCTGCCATTCAACCGTTAAGGAAAAGCTTATTTTTCTCGAAAACGGCTCCAACGATTCCGATAAAAATGTTTAAGAATTTTTTTGTTAGCTATCATTTAGTAAGAATCAAGTTTACGGGAAAAGTCTATTAACGACACCTTTCATATAACGGTTTTTTAATTTTTTGGATTTTTCGGTAACGGTATACATTAGATTTCTCTCAAATTTTATATCTGAGAAGATCTAGGTAGCCAAACTAATTCTACATATCAAAATTTTGAATAAGTTGTTTTTTCTAATTAAAATTAATTTTTGAATAAATTTTATTTTTTATTTAAATAGGTTGCATGTGTGTGATGTATGTCCTAGAAATTAGGTCATGTATTATGTTATAGCTATTATCTACTATAAGTGTGTTTCTGCCATGTTAAATTATTTTATGTTCTTTTAAACATATTTAAGGTTGTTAAGTATAGGTAGGTATTAAAACTTTAAAATAAGAAAAACTTAAAAACAAAACAAATTACTCGTATTAAAATGCAGTATATTAAAAAAATAGGAATGAATAAGGAAGTTATACACCTAAATTAATAAAGGCTTAGGACTTATTCCATATGGTGTATGCAAAATGCTAATAATACATCAGAATTTCTGATATTTCACATTTATAAACTTAGTCCTTCGCTAAACCATCGAAGACGGTGGTTTAGTGAAGGAATAAGAATTGACATAAAGATAAAAATGTACATGGACAGATTAAAATCAAATGCAGGACTGGATCGTACGAACTTGCTCTTGTAGCTAACAACTTTTATGTAGCTAAACATTGACGCTGTTAGTAGGTAAGTATAGTCTATGCAGGTTCAAATAGAATATTAAATTGTTGAATGGTACCTACCTACAAATTTATATTTAAATGGATTTATTTTTAATTATTAGGAAGGTAATAGCTATATTTAATGTACATACATACATAGATGGAACCTAGGTATGTAAATATGTACATATAATAGTGAAAGTGAAAGATATAGGTGGGTATGTGTCAGTGGCGAGGTGTGAATAGTTTCAAAAGGTAGGTCGAAGAAAAATTAGTCACCAAAAAATTAAATTTCGGAAGTTTACTTGAAATTATTTTGTTCAAGCCATAAGTTAGTATGAAACCATAAGGTTCAGCAATTTAAACCAAATTTTTTATACCTTAAGTCATTTAAGTTAAATGTAACAATGGGCTTAATGCATAATAAAAGCGGTTTCGAAAGAAAACTTTTTGGCGGATGCAAATGCAATATCTTAGATAAATTTATTGTTAAGTTAAAAATTTGCGGGAATTTATCACGCAATATTTCGTTTTCTAAATGGTTATGAAGTGCTAAAACCTTAAGTTGTCGAAGAGAAGAAGTTGTATACAAAACATTAAGTTCATTTTTTAAAACTGTAAAATCAAAAAGCCCAGGGAAAAAGAAGATATTTTTTAATTTTGATTGGAAACTTTGAAATTATCATATTTTGATTTATTAAGTAAATCTAAAAAAATAAATTCTTGTATTTATTTGGTATATAATATTGCCTTTTATTTCTACAAAACGACGTTTACAACGTGTTTTGGAATCAATTTCGCAATCAATTTCGTAATCAATTTTGGATCGCACGAACTTGCTCTTATGTTCAATCACATCGTATGCAAAAGATTTCCATTAAAAATCTAAATATATTTTTAAAGTCATTTTTAACTCAATTTTGTATATGCATATACAAAATTTCATTCATTTTGTTCTAAAATAAACTGGTATGACAATATTAAATATTTAATAATATAAACTTAAAAACAAAAGATTAAATCTGTTTAATTAAAGAAAAAATAATTCAAAATTCTGAAATAAATACTTAAACTAATTTGAGATCACAAAAAAGTACCTCATTTTATTACTTGTATAAATTTGAATTTATGAGAAAAAAAATTTAAAAATCTGTGCAGCGGTTTTTGGAGAAAAAACTTTTTGAAAAAAATTAAGAAAAAAATTCAAAACGTCAATTCACAGGTATTCAGCAGATACTCGCTCTCTGAGAGTCTGCCCAATCTGCAGAGTTGTACCTTTCAGCGTTATCACCAGAGGGCGCCTAGGACATTCCGCTTCATGATAGTACTATGGAATATATATACATATATCTGTCAGTCTGTCAGTCTGTTTTTTTTAAATTAATTTTTAATGTATAAAATTTTAAAAACATTTTTAGAAAAAATAATTGGAATGACATTTTGAAGATATTATTAATATACATATATGTTGTATAATATTGTATGTCCATATTTGAAAAGAGAGTTGCCTACCTATGTAAGGAATTCCAGTTTTTTTAACTGGCCCTGGCGGCCCTTTTGGGTGGCCTTAGAAGGCCGATATGTATTTGCCAGTATATTTGAATAGCCACTGGCGGCTATTTGATGTAGCCTTAGAAGGCCAACTTATTATTACCTGGAAAGAAAAGAGGGGGTAGTGATTTACCTTTCGATAGTTCCGGTTCTGGTGGTGAAGCGAAATGAGAGACTTTGTACCTTTTGTTTTTTAGATTAACTGATACAACTGAACTTAACCGATTCGATTGATTCAACTGATTTTAACTGATCGCTTTATTACTATTTTCCTACACTATTTATACAAAAATATTCTTAATCTATCATCCCTACCAATTTACATTTTCTTTGAGTTTACAATTTTGTAATGTATTGCAATTACTTGCCCTAATATTGGAATGCTAAATAAGCATTCCCCAATAATTATTACTTAATATAATTTAAATGCAATATATTATTAATTGACATATATTTCACTTGCTGAATTAGCATTATTCATTTAACGTACATTTCCTACACATACGTTTAGCTTCATTCAATTTCATTGCTAACATTGCTTGTCCCAGTTCTTTTCGTAATTCAATTATTGGTCATTGACCAGTGCATTTTTTGTCATACTAAACGATCGCTTATGTTTCAGTGCATTGTTTGTATACACTACCTGGTCGCGTATCGTTTAGCTGATTCACACCATTCTGTTGTTGGTGTCGACCTTGATATTAATTTGATATTTTATTTAATGTTTGTTAGGGAAGGTCGTGGTCAGATTGTTATTTTAATTATTTTAGTGGTGCTGGTTATGTGAGATCTAACACTTTTGTTTGTGTTATTCATCTCACACAACATATATATAAAATTCAAATTTCAAAACAAATCACTGACTGGTTTTTGAAAAATCGGTTTTTCAAAAAAAAAATTATTTATTTTTTAAAGATCGAACCATCAAATACCTACGTAGTTTCGAAAAAATCTATTGAGTCGTTTTCGAAATTTGAGTTTTCAAAAAAAAAACCGCTCCAAGATTTTTGGAAATTTTTGTATATAATCATACCTAGCCTAAAAAGGTATCAGAATTCAAATTTAGATTAGAAATATTATTATTATTATTATATGTATTATTATTAGAAATATACCTTGTTACACAAAAATTCAAAAATGCAAAAATAGGTACCTATATGCATAACTACAAAAAAATCTGAAGTAGAAAAAAATGTTTAACCAAAAATGTACGTATAGTATACCTAGTAGTACATACAGTTTTATCTTATAAAAAATTACTATCTAAAATAGTTCAGTATCCACGTTGCTGGATTTCGCACCAAAATTCAAAATTCTAATGATATTACTTACAAAAATATCAATGAATTCGTAAAAATCTATACACCCAAAACAAATCCACATCTACAGAAAAACACTGGATTTCTACTTTCTCGCTTTTAAACAAAAATATCTTTTTCATTCATAAGGAACTACACACCCAAACCAAATCCACATCTACAGAAAAACATTGTATTTCCATTTTCTCGCCCTTAAGCAAAAAAAATATCCTTTTCATTCATAAGGAACTACACACCCAAACCAAATCCACGTATCTACACCTACAAAAATTTATTTCTATGCTTCACATATATATTTAGTTATATGCTTGCAATACAATACCAAAAAATACCGCTTTTTTTGCCTATAATGTTCTATGTTTTGTTCACTCGCACTCTTAAACATTTTCTATATAATGTTCCCATTCACCCAATTGTCAATTATTCCACCATATATTCACATACATGTTCCCCAATCTGAAAATTTTATCAACATTAAACATTTTTTCCGCAACTTTTAGTGTTTAGAGAAATTTTTGGTTAAGCACGTGGCTACTTATGTTCCACAACACATGTTATTACTATAGATTATATATACAATGAAATTATTTACTTCAAATTAATTAAACACCACTTTTCTTTCTAACGCACTAAACGCATTATTATTCCACTTATAATAAAAGTATACCAATTACAAACTTATATCTTTTTTAACAACCAACTATACACTTGTGCTTTCGCAGTTAGTGGAGCTGAATTTATACTTGTATAAGCTTTCTTGGTTGGTTTGCGTTTGGTTTGCGTCTTCTACTATTGTATGAAAAGTCTCCACCAAGGGGAATAGGTATGCAGCTTCTAGCATACTTAAGTTGTTGTTTTGATTAGAGTGTGTAGTATACTTTAAGGGCCCTCTTTTGGTTACAGTTTGTAGCATACTTTCAGGTATTATGTCTAGTATAAAATAGTCCGTTAGGAATTCAAAAGTAATCAGATAGTACAATTCGTTACAATATAACACAGAGTTCAAATTTCAATGTAATTTATTTGAATGTAATCAGAATCAGTAGAGAGTGATGTGATATACAATGTTTTTCGATTTCTTCCCCGGCTCAAAAACAAACAACGAAGACGGTTTGGCAACACGCGGGCAGGTAACCTATAGCTGACCGTGCGAAAAAAAAACAGATAAATTCGAGATCCAGACTTACAACGATTGGCCTTGAGATTTATTAATTGTCATCACAAAATCCAATCGAATGATACAAAACTTTTTCTACCCGTAATACACTAACACACGTCAACATAACATGTTGTACGCCAGAATTATTATTAAAAACAAATTGGCTCGCACTTAGGGAGTTATATAACAGTGATCATTTCCCCATATTCACATCAATAGAACTTAGCTGTCACCAAAACCCAAATCACACATTTCAAGATATAAGACCGAAGGCACAAACTGGGACAAATTCAAAAGCAATATTGAACTTGTGCTACCAAAAGACAAATCATTGTGCATACAAAGAAGCAGCAAAAATAATTAAATGCATTCGTGATGCTGCCAAAATTCTATCTTCCAAATTTTACCAACATCTCTTAAGCCCGCGAAATATAAATATGCGTTAATTAAGAGTATTTAAGCCGACGCACAGTGGACTGACTCCATACATTTAGAAGTGAAAAATTCGAGTCTCAGTTTTAAATGTGTATTTCACTTTAAAAAAATGGAAAACTAGTAGGAAAATGCTAAAAAATATTTATAGGACTATCTTACCCGACCAGCTTTGCTATGAAAAACTTTTTTGAAGATAAATAAAATAAAATATTTAAATTATAACTATTTTCCACTGATAAACTTTTATAACATAATATAAAACTGCATTTTGTAACAAGAAAGATTATATCAAACAATTCAACAAAACATATCTACAATAAACAAGTACCACACTAAAATATCAACTGCTTTGAAAAAAAATATTAATTTATTTATGTTGAATCCTTTTCTAATATCTTCGTATTTAGAATATCTTTTGGCGGTATTTGTGAACAAATTTATATATAGTACTGAATACTATTGATTTAATTTTTCTTTTTCAATAAAATCAATAGTTCAAATCCAAAGAAAATAAATCAAAAATATTTGGTGTCGTAAATCATACAAAATTTTAGATTTTTTTTAAACAAAAATTAAAAGTAGGCATCTAAATTAAACAGTTATGATTTTTTCTCAAAACTGTATCTAAATTGGTGTGTATGAAATGATCGTTAATAACAAACATTAACCTGAGTTAGAATATTCGCTTTTGATTCGTGACTTTTGTCATTGTTAAAGTTTAAGTAATTTTCACTCACTGTTCGTAGTTCTTGGGGCATGGTATCTGTTTCAGGTTCAAGTAAATATTGTAAGGTTTTAGAAGATATTGATTTAATATTTTGTAATGGTTTTTCCCGACATAAATTTATCCCTGTTCGTGTTTACTCTCTACATTTTTCGGGTATTAAAGGTTCTAAAACGTATCATGACGTCTACGAAAGGGCATAAGATACCAACTGTATACCTTTAGGTATATTTCAAACTTACTAAAATATAGATGTCTGTATTATAGCTAGAGGAACTGAGTATAACATTAAATCGTCTTATAAGGTTCTCATCTATACCAGTTATCTGAGAACTTTTCTGGTGGTTTTGAAAAATTTGCTTGTAGGTACAATGACCTGAATTTCCGTCCCCACCCTATTTGCAGATAAGAGTAAGCTTCTTATTATCAAGAATGTTTTCGTATAAAACTTGTTATTGTGTACTTAAAAGACATCTGGCCTTTTATTCATTAATATTTGCACTAGTCTCATCAACTTTTATTACACTTTCTGCCGGAAAACACTCCTTTTTTACCAAGTTTATAGACAGATAACTGCAAATAATGTTCATGATTAATTGATTGATTTCTAATAATTTTGTAAGCATTTCGGGCCATTTTTGCGTCCACATATAATACAAGTGCTTCTTCCGCACTATACGCTCTTAATGATTTATTTTGCTTCTGTTATGTTTCCTTGCGGTTATAGGTTCTATAAGGCAAGTTATGGATTCGTGCAACAAAAAAAAATCTAACAATCAAACATGATATTACGATCATAGAAAACACCAAAAAAGTGGGTCCCCCAATTCCGTCTGTCAGTCTGTCTGTCTGTTCTCGAGTCTAGAGCCTAAATGGTTGGATAGATTTGCTTCAAACTTGTTAGGTATTCTTTTTTCGGTAATATGCCCACACGTTTTCTTATTTTTCTTTTAAGGCGACAAATAACAGTAGCTCCCATACATTTTTTTGGGCCAAAAACAAATATCTTATTTTTCTGAAGAACGGCTCCAAATATTTCTATAAAAAAAAATAAGGGCAATAATATAGGGAAAACGAACATTTTTGTAATTTTTTTTTTGGAAAAAATTTCTTTTTTTGGTACCTCTAGTAGTACCATTTGTTTGTGTTTCGATTTTATGGGAAACGGTTAATTCAATTTTTTGTTTTTTGCTCAGAAACTCTTAAAAAGTCTAAACACTATTGTAATCCAAAATGTTTCCAAAAAAAAATTTTTTTTTTTAAAACGACTTAATGGATTTTGTCGAAACTTCGTATTTGGTAGTTTTTTGACATTATCTTGCAAAGTTTAAACAACTATATTCCTAACATACTAAAATATAAAACAACGGTACCTTCCATATAAATGTTAAAAAAGACCGTTAAGAAAAATATGTATTTCTCGAAAACGGCTGCAAGAAATTTTGTAAAAAAAATTGTGTGTCCTTAAATTAGTACAGTCCCCTTTCAAGTATACAAATATTTTTGTTTGGTAGGTACTTATTAACGGTACTTCCCATAGAACCACTTTTCATATTTTCGACTTTCTCAACATTGGATGAACCGATTAAAATAATTTTTTGATGCGAATGGTACCTAAGGTTGCTAATAAAACTGCATACCAAAATGTTCAAAAAAAAAGTTTTTCGATTTTTAAAAAATAAATCAATTTGAAAAATCGATATTATATTAATAATGTCTTCAAAATGGCGTTTGAAATTTTTTTCACAAAATGTTTTCGAAGTTTTATGCATAAAAAATTAATGTATTAAAATAACCGCTCCAACAATTTTTGAATTTTTTTTGAATGAATTCAAATGGCATCTTTGTTTTCCCTCAAACTATAACGACTTAGCAATATAAAAAAATTAATTATGTGTATTATTTATTTATTTCTACCTTATTATTATTCCCATTTTACGAAGTTTTGCGTACGCCACAGAATACTAAATACAATCTAGGTCCTCATACAATTATATACAATCTGGGTCCTCATACAATTATATATAAACGGTGATTTTTTAAGAGCTTAGTTTTTGAAAATTCAAAAAAACACAGAAACTTGTAAAAAGTGAATGAAATCTTTATTTGGATCGATAAATCAATTTCTGCCATTTACTTTTTAAAAATAATTTCACTTAAATGTTGCTCGCGGCTACGCTTCAGGTGGTCCATTCTGAAGGTCCAATTTTGGCAAACTTTTTCACACATTTCGGCCGGAATCTCACCAATGACGCGTTCAATGTTGGCTTCCAAGGCAGCAATCGTGTTTGGCTTGTCCCCATAGACAATAGACTTAACATAGCCCCACAAAAAATAGTCTAACGGGGTCAAATCACATGCTCTTGGTGACCAATTGACTGCGCCAAAACGTGAGATCAACTGCTCACCAAATTCGCCTCTCAATTGATGCATGGTTTCGCGTGCAGTGTGGCATGTGGCACCGTCCTGTTGGAACCACATGTCGACCGAGTTCAATTCTTGCATTTTCGCCAAAAAAAATCTGTTATCATCGAACGGTACCTTTCTCCATTGACCGTAATCCTGTGGCCTTCATCGGCCTTGAAGAAGTACGGCCCAATGATGCCGCCTGCCCATAAATCGCACCAAACAGTGCATTTTTCGGGATGCATTGGTAGCTGCTGAATTGCCTCTGGCTGTTCTTCACTCCAAATATGGCAATTCTGCTTATTCACGTATCCATTTAGCCAAAAATGAGCCTCGTCGCTGAAGACAATTTTGCGGTAAAAGCTTGCGAAACACATTTTTCACACAGCACGAATTTTGATAATAAATTTTAATAATTTGCAAACGTTGTTCAGGCGTAAGTCTATTCATGATGAAATGGCAAACAATACTGAATCGAAATGTCAAATGTTCGTGGAATTTGTCATGTGTGATCTGTCAAAAATATAAACGTCAAAAACCAAGTAGCAAAAAAATCACCCGTTATATACATATGACGGTTCTTTAAAAATCACATGAATCTTATGTATGCATATTGCATATTTTAATTATTATGTGTACATGTTTACATACTAAGGTTCCATCTATATGTATATGTATATATATGTAGGGTTATATAGGGTTCTAACTGCACTCAAGTCACTTTTGAGAAAATTGAGATTGAATTTTTGTTTGTCTATAACTTTTATATTTTTGCGTGGATGAACAAGATTTTTTGAAAACACAAACTTTGTGGTAAGTTATGCTGATGTGAATTTAAAAATCTACAATTTAATATTGCAGTAATAAGTGGTTAAAAAAATGAATAGAACCTTGTTACTCAACGCTAAGTCGTTTGAGCATAATTTGTGTGTGCTTCACCAGCCTGATATTTCCTTTTTAAAATGTTTTATTCCAATCTTTTTCATTGCCTATACGCTTACGCGTCTTATTATTCACAAGCGCACTTAATATTCCATTAGCTTCAAATTCAATTTTTAAATTTAATTCTTCGGCTTCCGGTGAAGAATTATTTTCTTCGTGCACATTCGGAGCGGGTGCACAGGTTTTCTGCCTGACCAAGTCTTCTTCTACTCCTGCAGGAGGCATTACTCATATTGACTTGAAAAAATAATATTTTTTGTTTTATGATTTAAAAAATGAGAAAAAATCTATGAATTGGTTAAGAAAAATACACTCTTATATATTATTAATAGTCATGAGGGACAAAATGAAAATACGAATTTGTTTTCTCTTTTTATTTCATTTAACATCCATTTTCAGTAAATTCAAAATCTTTTACCGCACAATGACTGTTCTCACAGGACAAGTCCAGATGTTGGTACGATAGCCTATCTAAGAAAGATTACTATCTATCTAAGTTCCTAAACATAAAAAAACAGATAGATTAAATTTGTATATTTTCGTGCAAATGTTATGACATTTCTCATGGGATACAAGAGTACGAGGGGGTACCCAAAAATAACCGGAATTTCGTTATAAAAACCATGTATTTAGTTTTTTTACAAATCAACCTCAAGACCTTCAAAATAGTCTCCATTTAACTTAATGCAATTATCTAAGCGGTGATCCCAGCCTCGAAAACATTTTTCAAACGTATCTGTCTGCATGACTGCAAGCGCCGCCTTCGTTTTTTGCTTTACCTCTTCTACGGTGGGAAAACGATGTCCTTTCATATCCCTCTTCATTCGTGGAAACAAAAAGAAATCACATGGAGCAAGGTCAGGTGAGTAGGGGGCGTGAGGCAAAGGGGTCATATCGTTTTTCGCCAAAACTGATGCACAGATATCGCTGTGTGAGCAGGTGCGTTGTCATGGTGGAAAAACCAATCCCCTGTCTGCCACAAGTCAGGTCTTTTTTGTCGCACACGGTTTCTTAGTCTTTTTAGAACTTCCAAATAGAATGCCTGGTAAACAGTCTGACCCGGTGGAAAAAATTCTGAATGTATTATCGCATGTATGTATTGCGCAGTAATATTGGAAGTGAAAGGGCTTTATTGCGCAGTAATTTCGGTTTGCTCAATATATTGTGGAATGTTTAAAAAATTTAATATTTTTTGGACAATATTCAATATATTTCGCAGCATACTGCATCGTGGAATGCAAATCTCAATATATACTTCACACAATTGAATTTTTATTTGATTAAATAGGTACAAACATGGTGGACCATCGATTCCTATACAGTATGCACACTAAAAAATCGTTTTCAGAATGCATGTCATCTTTTAACAACTAACCGATACAGAATAAACTGCAAGAAGGCAATAATATCTTTCAATAATATAAGGACGACCTATTTTCACGCAATATTTTTGGCCAATACCTTGAGCAATAATATTGCGTGGTGTAAGGCCCGCATAAAAGAGATAGACAAATATGGATGAAACGAATCGAAAGAGCATACTCGATTTAGTACGACTACATATATAACTCAATTTTGGAAAAAATGTCAGTTAGAGCCCTATTGTTCTAAGGTCGCGAATTTACTCTCCTAACCTACATAATTAAAATCCATAACTTAGATTTAAATAAACATTTGTAGGTAGGTACATATATGTAACTATTCCGTGAATCATCCATTCGATAATTCATTATACTAAGAATCAGTGTAATCTTACCTACATAATCTTTAACCTGCATAGGATAACCACACCTAACTAACTAAACCTCAATGGTTAAAGTTGTTAACTACAAGAGCAAAATCGTACGATCCAGTCGTGCATTTTATTTATATAGTTTTGCTGTTTCAGATGATTCTGAAACAATAGTGGTGTAACCTCTGTTAAGACTTCTGCCCTAATGAGATTACCAGTTAAAGGAGTGGTCATCTGTACAGCATAAATTAACTCCGATGGAGATACATTTTCAATAAGATGACGCACTTTAGCACGCTTATATTTAGAGTGTTCTCCATAGATTTCAAAATATTTTTTGGTGTTCCCGGACCACAATGACTTTCTGGTGTTATTTTCATTATTTTCATCATCCAATCCATTATTTTTTACTCTAAAAAATTCAACGTCAGCAAGCCAATCTTTATTATTTATAATTTAAAAGAAAACTCTCCATACGCTTTCCTGCCAAATTCCATTTTGAACTTAAATTTATGAATTTCGAAGAAACTCCTTTTCAAATTGCGAGACAAAGCTTATCCATTGTATTTATATTTATATAGTACTACCATGGAACATGAAAATCTGTTCATCAGCGAGCATGTGCAGATGGCGCTTGTGTCGAGAAATTTGCCTTTGATTTTATTTGTTTGAAAGCGGGGCAGAGAAATAAAAGAGGGAAAAGAAGAGATGAGGTAGTTTTATTTCTGTTCTCATAGCAATATAAAAAAAATAAAATATAAAAGTAATCGACAAAAAATGTCCGTCTGTATGTATAACGAGCTGCAGCCTAAACGGCTTAAGCGATTACCTTCAAATTTGATACGTGGGTATTTGTTTGGCATTCCTCAGAGGGGAAATTGAAATTTTATTTTTAGGCCTAAAAATAAAGGTACCTACCATAAAACCGTTAAGGAAAATCTTATTTTTCTCGAAAACGGCTCTAACGATTCAGATAAAAATGTTTGAGAATTTTTTTGTTAGCTATCATTTCGTATAAACCAAGTTTACGGAAAAAGTCTATTGACGGCACCTTTCATATAACGGTTTTTTAATTTTTTGGGTTTTTCGGTAACGGTATACATTGGATTTCTCTCAAATTTTATATCTGAGAAGATCTAGGTAGCCAAACTAATTCTGCATATCAAAATTTTGAATAAGTTTTTTTTTCTAAATAAAATTAATTTTTGAATGAATTTTATTTTTTATTTAAATAGGTTGCATGTGGGTGATGTATGTCCTAGAAACTAGGTCGGGTATCATGTTATAGCTATTATCTTCTATAGGTGCTTTGCTGTTATGTTAAATTATTTTATGTTTTTTTTTAACATATTTAAGGTTGTTAAGTATAGGTAGGTATTAAAACTTTAAAATAAGAAAAAACTAAAAAAAAAATACATTATTAAAATGCAGTATATTAAAAAAATAGGAATGAATAAGGAAGTTATACACCTAAATTAATAAAGATTTAGGACTTATTCCATATGGTGTGTGCAAAATGCTAATAATACAACAGAATTTCTGATATTTCACATTTACAAACTTAGTCCTTCGCTAAACCATCGAAGACGGTGGTTTAGTGAAGGAATAAGAATCGACATTAAGATAAAAATGTACATGGACAGATTAAAATCAAATGCACGACTGCTAGCTAACAACTTTTCTGTAGCTAAACATTGACGCTGTTAGTAGGTAGGTATAGCCTATGCAAGTTCAAATAGAATAATAAATTGTTGAATGTAACCTACCTACAAATTTATATTTAAATGGCTTTATTTTTAATTATTAGGAAGGTAATAGCTATATTTAATGTACATACATACATACATAGATGGAACCTAGGTATGTAAATATGTACATATAATAGTGAAAGTTAAAGATATAGGTGGGTATGTGTCAGTGGCGAGGTGTGAATAATTTCAAAAGGTAGGTCGAAGAAAAATTAGTCACCAAGAAATTAAATTTCGGAAGTTTACTTGAAATTATTTCGTTCAAGGCATAAGTTAGTATATAAGGTTCAGCAATTTAAACCAAATTTGTTATACCTTAAGTCATTTAAGTTAAATGTAACAATGAGCTTAATGCATAATAAAAGCGGTTTCGAAAGAAAACTTTTTGGCGGATGCAAATACAATATCTTAAATAAATTTATTGTTGAGTTAAAAATTTGCGGGAATGTATCACGCAATATTTCGTTTTCTAAATGGTTATAAAGTGCTAAAACGTCAAGTTGTCGAAGAGAAGAATTTGTATATAAAACTTTAAGTACATTTTTTTAAAGCTGTAAAATCAAAAAGCCCAGGGCAAAATTTTATTAAACAAGATACTTTTTAATTTTGATTGGAAAGTTCGAAATTATCATATTTTGATTTATATTTGATTTCGTGAAAGTTGTATATCTTGTATTTATTTGGGATATAATATTGTCTTTTATTTCTACAAAACGTAGTTTATAACGTGTTTTGGCATCAATTTCGAGCAATCCTCGTTTTTGTGGTGTTTCCGCGCAATCGCTTATGCTTCACAAAATGGATTTAAATTTATTAAGAAAGTCAGAGCTATGCCAAGACTCAAAATTTTCGATTTCTCTTTTTGCAAATTCAACATCCATTTGCTAATTTTGAACCAATTGTAAAGAAAATCAGTCTTAGTAAAAATTTTAGAAAGACTATTAAGAAAAAAACAAAAATCTAGTGCCTCTAGTATAACTAACAAGCTATCGGCAATAGAAAGCGAGTGAGTGTCTCATTCACTAGGGTTGTCTAATATTCTAATAAAAGTTAGAATTCTATCTAATCTACAATTTAAAATGGCGTTTATTATCCGCGAATGAAAATACCAGCGAGTTTCCGATAACCAAGGATTTCGTCGGTTGGCTATTTGCTTTAAAAATTTTGAACATTTAGTTGATTTAAAAAAAAAAACCGACAATAGTATTAATACTGCCAAGAAAAACTTTTAATTCCGATATATTTTTAAGTGATCAGGATAAAACTAAATTTAAAACTTGAGTAAGCCATTGGACAAGCATCAAGGACTTTCTTTTTAACACCACCCACTTCCCCAGAGATATCTGCCGTAAGATTCGCCAATTAGTTTGTCCTTGCAGGAGAATATATCAAGCACAATATTAAAAAATATGCTTTGTCATCTCATCTGTGTGGCGAGACTCAATAGCATCAAAAAAACCAAGAAACCTTTCTTCAATTCCGCCCTCCAAAAGGTACCGTAGAACAGCACTCCAAGCACTTGGAGAGTTGGAAAAAAGAGGTCAATGAAACAAAAAAATTTATTTAAATTACAACTCCCTGTCAATCAAGTATATATATATATATAAGTATGCTTTTGTTACATTGAAACGCTAAAATAGGAAACGATAAACCATCTTTTCGTGTTTAATCTATTTTCATGGAATGCTGAATGTTTTGAAAAATTTTAAAACAATCAAATGAACCGTTTTACAGAAAATCGAAAGCCAAAAAAATGTTTTTATTAGAGGTACCCAAAATAAACATTTTTTTTAAAGAAACAAGATTACCAAAAAGTAACTTTTGCCTTTATTAATGAACTAATTAAAAAAAACCGTGGATTATTTTCGAAAAAAATTGACTTATGCCGTTATGAGCAGACTCCATAAATTATTAGAACATAATTTAAAATAAAAACAAAACAAGTAAATAAATATTAAATTAGAATTTATTCGCAAATAAACAAACAAAATAAAACAAAAATCTTTATTTTTAATTGCGATACATTTGGTGTATATATTTAGGCACAATTGGGTATAGTAATAAAAAAAATATATATATTAAAATTTTCATCAAACTCAGCATTCCAATGATAGAAGCTAAAGCGATTTTCTTCAAACTTGGTAGACACATACTTACATAGTTTTGTTTTGTTCATCATTATGAAAATCCAATCGATTGTTAGAAGAACGTATTTTAATTGATTGATTTTGACACATGGAGTGAATATTCTACTGAACTATTCTCTTAGTTATTGGTCGAAAATCCAAGTCGATTTTTTTAATAAATGTGTGAAAATTAGTAATAGAAACACATAAACTTTCAGTGGAATTCTCCGTTGGTTATTCATAATGACGACAATATTAACTTACGCAGGCAAACTCTAAGTTCTATTGCATACAAAAAAGAACCATAGAATCATTTTTTTTACGATTTTCGAAATTCTTGATTATTTTATTTTCTACTTTCTTTATCGATATTAAAGTTGTTAGCAACAATATCAAGCTTGTACGATCCAGTAGTGGCGCATTTTATTATTATAAGAATGCATTTTTACTCACTGCAGGTAGGTACCTACATACTACTACTATATAGGTTTAAAGAGACTTCACAATTTTTTCACCGAACATCACTAATTAATTTCAACTCCACAAAAACACTTTATCACACAAAAATAAAAAAAAATACCGAATTGCATTTGAACGACGGCAAAATATATTTCATACACGTACCTACAATGTCCAAGGAAAAATTACAAAAAATCTTGGTTAAAAAAACCAAAACAAAGCGATATATACCTAGGTAGTACCTAAATCAAAAGTAGGTCGAACGGGATACTTACAAATTGAAATTGGGATTGTAAGAGACTTCACTTTTATCGATATGAAAATATCGATAAATGTAATATTAATATTCAATGACCTGGCAACCGATTTACCATGCATGCTCCTACATAAGCTTAACTTAAGCTATAACTTTACCTTTTTCCAAATACATACATATATTCTTATAGATGAGTTATGTATGATAAAAACTATTATTTGTTCTCTTAAATAACCGAACATCCGAATGACTTTTAAACTGTATTTTATTTCTTAAATTATGTAATGCTTTTTATTTAATGTAAAAGCTTAAAAGCTTTGGTAAATTTGCAAATCGTTATGATTTAGGAATACTAGATTTTAAGATGAGTCTCAATAAAGCAGTCGAATAAGTAAAACCAATTTGTTTTTATTGCACGGCCTCTGTAGTTTGTGACGTTTTTTATTTTGCACGTTCTTTTTATTTTTGCATGAACATTTTATTAAGTTCTTTCATAAATTAATAATTTTTTATTAAATACCGTACAATTCATCAGAAGTGGGATAAAGTTCTTACGTTGTAATTGCATGTTTTATGATTTATAAACGTCCTGATTTTATTAAAATTCGATATTATGGATATAAATGCACGTGCGTTGAGTTTTTTACATAAAGCTACGGTGCAAAAACTTAAAGAAAAGGTGGCCGAAATAAGTTTGGCTACACATGGTACCAAAAACTCTCTTAAGGCTCGTTTGAACGAGGCAATCGAAATGCTTGAGCCTGAAGTATTAACAAATTAATTTCATGCTGTTGAGGAGGATGTTGAGATAAGTGGAGATGACGATTTGGAAGACGACGATTATGGTTGTTCACAGCGTCTAGAGAGGCTCCGTGAATTGGTAAGGAAGAAGGAAGAAATTGTTGCGTTAGAGAAGCGACTGACTGAACTGAATTCAAACAGCTCTGGATATGATGTTCATTATGCTAGTGCCCATTCGTCACGTGACATCGAAAATTCCCTACCGGTTTTTAGTGGCGATGATAACTATCCGATTATAAAGTGGATTGAGAACGTTGAGGACGCCATGATCACTTATCATCTCAATGAGTCAGAGAGTTTTATTTACTTTAAGAGGTTGCTTAAAGGTACTGGTAGGCTATTTTTAAGGTCTCGGACGTTTCGATCATGGAAAGAGCTTAAGGACGAGCTGATGTGATCATCACACGACGGCAACAGATGTCCACAACACTTTACGAAGCCGTAAGAAACGTAGAGACGAAAATTACCAACAATATGTATTGGCTATGCAGGAGATAGCTTCTTTGGCAGAGATTGATGAGCAGGATGTGATTGCGTATATAATCAAGGGAATCCCAGACTCCCTGTTTAATAAGCAGCTCATGCTTTCAGCGAATACGATCCCTGATCTTAAGATCATACTGCGTAAATACGAAAAAATGAAGTCTGAGCTGCAACCATCGACGTCTAACTATAATAGACCTGTTCAACAATCGAAACCTCCGCCACGTGTCGAAGCCAAGATCAAATGCTATAACTGCAACGAATCTGGTCATCTGTCAAACAATTGCCCAAAACCACGCAGAGAAAGGGGTTCGTGTTTCTGTTGGGGCCAAAAGGGACATGTCGTTACCAATTGTCCACAAGCATCATCTGTTCTCGTCATTCAAAATGAAGAATATCCACGAGAAACCCAAATGTCAACGCCTGTCATTGACACTGGAAGTCCCATAAGCTTCATCCAACAACAATACGTGCCACCATTCCTGATGACGTCACTGGATGTATCCCTCTGCAATTTCGTTGGCATCAACAACTCCAAGCTGGTTATTTTAGGTAATTTGTTATGTAATGTAAAGTTCTATGAATATTATGTTAGTTTGTGTCTATATGTAGTCAGAGACAATACTATGAGCAATCCAATCATATTAGGTCGAGATTTTTTACGAAAGACAAATATTAAGTTAATGATTGAAGATTCAAATATTAAGTTTATTGACAACAAAAGAGTTGAGGTAAAAGATTATGAAAATGTTAAAAATTTCGAATACGTTGAAAATTTTAAAAATATTGAGAACTTTGACTATATTAAAGATTATGACAAAAATATAAAAATTGACAAATTGAATCATGCTAAAAATTTTAAAGATTTAGATTTTGAGAAAGAGATTTTAAAGATTAATACATGCAGCGACCGCGATGAAAATATTACTTTTAAAATTAATGAAAATTTAAGTTATTGTGATAAGGTTGAATTGAAACGCTTAGTTCCCGATAGTATTTTGACAAACCTGAATTATTCGGATAATGGTTGTGAAATGAAAATAATCACGATGGTTTTTTCAGCTGCGCACCCAGGCGTCTTCCGTACGCTCATAAAATAGAATTACAAAAAGTTTTAGATGATTTGCTCAAAAATAACATAACTCGTGAAAGTAATTCTACTTTTGCTTCTCCGATTGTGCTGACAAAGAAGAAGACAGGTGAAGTTCGACTATGCGCAGACTACCGCCATTTAAACAAAATCACAGTCAAGGACAATTTTCCACTGCCCTTGATTGAAGATCATCTTGATAGATTGAGGGATACAAGATATTTTTCTCTGCTCGACCTTAAAAGCGGTTTTCACCACATAAAAATGGCCGAAGAGACGATTAAATTAACATCTTTTGTCACGCCTATGGGGCAATTCGAATACCTTCGCATGCCATTTGGGCTTAAGAACGCCCCCGCCCGCCGTGTTTCAGCGCTACATTAATAAAATTTTTAAAGATCTCATCAACGCCGGAAAACTTTTGATTTACATCGATGGTTTGTTAATTGCAACGGAAACAAAAGAAGAGCATTTTTCGGTTTTAAGACAAGTTATAAGTATTATAACCCAAAATTGCTTGCAGCTTCGACTTGACAAGTGTCTATTTATGTTTGAGAAAATTAAATATTTGGGATATGAGGTTTCTGCCGATGGAATAGGTCCAAATTATGACGGCTTGAAAGCTGTATCCAATTTCCCCATACCCACAAATGAAAAAAACTTGCACTCATTTTTGGGCTTGTGCTCTTATTTCCGAAAATTTATTAAAGATTTTTCGTTGTTGGCAAAGCCACTTTATGACTTAATAAAAAAAATGCAAAGTTTGAATTCGGCGAGAAACAATTAGAAGCTTTTGAAACATTGAAGCAGAAACTTCTTGACGCTCCACTTTTGAGGATTTATAATCCAACTGCCGAAACGGAGCTACACTGCGATGCCAGTAGCGTAGGCTTCGGTGCTGTGTTGCTACAACGCCAAGACGACAAAAAACTTCATCCTATTTTCTTTTTCTCCAAGCTCTCAACAGATCAAGAATCTAGGTACCATTCTTATGAAATGGAAACCCTTGCAATTATATATGCATTACGAAGATACAGAATTTATCTTACAGGCATCCGGTTTAAAATTGTCACTGACTGTAGGTCACTGACACAAACTTTGAGCAAAAATACTTTAAATCCAAGAATTTCACGTTGGGCTCTAGAGCTCCAGGATTTTGATTACCTCATTGACCACCGAGATAGTAAGAGTATGGGTCATGGTGACGCCTTGAGCCGGTGTCACAATATTTTAATCGTCGAAACTGAAACTTTTGAACATGCTCTTGCTGCATCGCAGCAAAAAGATCCAGCAATTAGGAAATTAGTAGACATGTTAGAAAAAAGGGAAAGTCCAAGCTACGAACTAATAAATGGTCTTGTTTATCGCAAAATAAATAAAAAAGTTTACTTTTACTTTCCATCTATAATGGAGAGAAATGTCATCCAGACCCACCATGAAAACTTATGTCATCTTAACCTATTGGTTTATCAATATGTAAATCAAAATTAAAAATTACATAAAAAATTGTTTAAAATGTTTGCATTTTTCCCCACCTAGCGGAAAAAAGGAAGCTATATTACACAGTATCCCCAAAGGAGACAAGCCATTCGACACTCTACATATTGACCATTATGGTCCCTTGCCACCCTCTACTACGAACAACAAACGGCATATCTTTGTTATAGTTGACGGGTTTTCCAAATATACAAAACTTTATGCAGTCAAAAGTACTACGACTAAAGAAGCGGTCCAATGCCTTGAGTCTTATTTCGCTTTTTACAGCAAACCAGCTCGCATTGTTACTGATAGGGGTACCTGTTTCACCTCAGCCGACTTTTCGACTTTTTGTGAAAAATATGGCATTCAACACGTTTAGGTGGCCCCAAGCTCGCCTCAATCGAATGGCCAAGTCGAGCGCGTCAACAGATGCCTAACCCCTATGCTGTCAAGCGTCAGGTAGTTGGTGTAAATGTCTTCAAAAAGTTTAGTTCGCTCTTAATAACACCCAAAACAAGAGCACAGGTGTTTCTCCTAGCATGTTGCTTTTCAGGGTTTGTCAAAAGGGTGAAATTACGGATAATCTAAAGGAGTATCTTGATAAAAATATTTTGGAGCAAGAACAACGCAATTTGGAAAATATTAGAAAATTAGCACATGAAAAAACCGTTGAGAGTCAAAACCGAAACAAAATATATTTTGACAAACGCCATAAAAAACCTTTACAGTACAAAGTAGGTGATAATGTTCTCATCAAAAACGTTGTCAATACTCCCGGAATTAACAAGAAGTTTATTGCAAAATTTAAAGGTCCTTACGAGGTTATTAAAATTTTACCAAACGACCGTTACGTTATTAAGGACTTCGAAAATATTCAAATATCTCGCCTTCCATATGAGGGAGTATGTTGCCCCGAGAATATGAAGCCTTATGTTCAAACATAAGTCTTTCGCTTTGCATGTATTAATATTTAAATTGTCTTAATTTTCATTATTACGGAAAAATCCCTGAATCTAAAAAATGTATTTTTGTATACAATCATATAAATATTAAAGGAAAAATGTCATTAATATCTAAAAAAAAAAAAAAACAATTATATGCATATATAATAAATGTGTTCGATACATTTTTTATTAAATTCAAAAGATTTGTTTGAGAAATATATTACTATGTAATATCGATGTTAAATGTATTTTAAATGAAAAAAAACTTTCAATTGTAAATGTAATTGCAGGTAATAGTAAATCGAGGACGATTTATAGTCAGGATGATCGAATTGTAAGAGACTTCACTTTTATCGATATGAAAATATCGATAAATGTAATAGTAATATTCAATGACCTGGCAACCGACTTACCATGCATGCTCTTACATAAGCTTAACTTAAGCTATAACTTTTACCTTTTTCCAAATACATACATATATTCTTATACATATGTAAGTTATGTATGATAAAAACTCTTGTTTGTTCTTTTAAATAACGGAACAATCGAATGACTTTTAAACTGTATTTTATTTCTAAAATTATGTAATGCTTTTTATTTAATGTAAAAGCTAAAAAGCTTTGGTAAATTTGCAAATCGTTATGATTTAGGAATACTAGATTTTAAGATGAGTCTCAATAAAGCAGTCGAAGAAGTAAAACCAATTTGTTTTTATCGCACGGCCTCTGTAGTTTGTGACGCTTTTTATTTTGCACGTTCTTTTTATTTTTGCACGAACATTTTATTAAGTTCTTTCATAAATTAAAATTTTTTTATTAAATACCCTACAGGATATTCTTCTTACATAGGTATTTTCTCCATTCTCCAGTTTATAATAAATGTGAAAGAAAAATGCAAAAAATATATTTTCTTTTATCCTGCTTTAGCTTTTTGCATTCTTCTTCCTCATTAACTCTTTGTCTTACCTAATTTTTTATTTGTCACATCCTTCAAATTCTCGCTCTCTGAGAGTCTGCCCAATCTGCAGAGTTGTACTTTTCAGCGAATCACCAGAGGGCGCCTCGGACGTTCCGCTTCATGATACTATGGAATATACATATATACAATGACAAAGCTTATCTCTGGATCTAGTAATTCCATTTAATTTACAACATATTTCAACATATTTGGGAAATTTCTTGTTCCAAACACTTTTGGAATTGGAACAGCAAACTTCAATAAAATTCCATAAGAGGAACAAAAAAGTGTAAGCATAAAAATAGGGGAAAAAAGTACTTTGCAATGCTTTGCGAAGTATTCTGTAAAAAATTCCAAAAGTAGACATTCACAGCTAATCAAAAAACAATATTTGGTTTCAAAGTAACATCAAGCACTAATCCAGATTGTCCAAAATATTTTCAGAACATAGATTTTTTTTAAAATTAATTTCAAACTTATTCAACATATTTTATCTAGCAAACTAACACCGACAACAGTTTAAAACTCAAGTAATAAAAAAGATACTACCTTTGTGAATTAATGCTATTTTTTTAAATCAAAATTGATAAATTATTAACACTTTAATAAATAATAACGTGAACTACTTAAATACTTAAAATTAGAAAATAATCGTAGTTTTTTTCACCATTGACTTTGAAAGCCGTTTGCTCTTCAATGAATTGGGTTTGACAAGGAACCACCGTATTTTTGGGGTCAACAATAATCCGTTATAGATAAGAAAAAAAAACAAAGCATGTGATATACGTTATGGACTTTTTCACGTCTAGTTATATGGGGTCGGTCCACTGTGCGACATTCGAAAAAACCTGTGCTTTTAAGCCAACTCACTCCTGGATCTACACTTACGAGAGACATTCGTTTCGGTTCGGTAGGTACCACAGTTTTTTAGTAATGGTAATCCTAAACGGAGAAAGTCCATTGAATTGTATACAATTTCTGAGGAAACTAATTAACACCGTGGATGAGATGAGATTGGAAATCCCCACTTTGACGAGACGTTTGGGGGAATTTGTTTGACCTAATATGTTTTAATTGATTGCTATTATTATAGCGATAAAATGTGGCAATAAAAAAATATGTATTGAATTTAGTAAAAAAAAGGCTAATTAATTAATTAAATTAAATTAATTGTGCGCCTCGCAGCCGCATGTTTATCTTTTCAGTACTAAAAATAAGTTTATCTTTCTAGGGTTAAAAGAGTTGTGCTATGGTGGAACAAATAGCTAGCTGGGCTAAGAGATGTAAACGTTAGCACTTGGCGTTATTTTAAAAAAACGCCAATATAAAAATGCCACCCTAGGCTTCAACCGGCTAGTACAAGCCAGAACCCTTTTGTGTATTCAAATGGAGCCCATATTCGAATTTTCGAAACCTGTAGAAATTGTGGATGTTATTTACATTATTCTGAACACCAACCTACTGGCATTGAAGAGCTGAACCAGTTCGAATATCTACATTCGTCAGTTACTTTTTTTTAACGTTGGCAATTTTTAAATTAATTTCTATTACTGGATTAAAGTATTGTTTTTTTTTTTATATTGTATTTTATGAGGTAGCCAACATGGTGGGAAGAGCCGGGTCTTTGTCGAAACACGGAGTCGACCCGTCGAGATTGGTTTTCTCCGAATTGTTGATTTTTGTTGCAACAGAAGTTAACGAAACTGTATATTTGTATAAGATTTTATGAGTTCCTGTCCTGAAAGAGAAAGACTACATTAACGTTCCCTAATTGTTGTGGTTTTCTTTATGTAGGTAACATATTATATAAAAGCTTACCGCTATTATAGTCTAATGAATAACTCTTCTTTATTGACTTTAAACACGTTGGGACAACGAAGTTTCTAACAGGTGACGGATGGGATTGACACAATTAATATATGTATTTACATTGTTTTGACGGATTCTTTAGTAGGTGTAGGTAGCTATAGTATGTGAATTAATAATAAGCTGTTTTTTTAATTATGTATTAGTATGTATATTATAGAGGATAGACCTATCTCTAACCTGACTATGTAGTCCTAAGATAAAATCCTCTTTGTCACCAAGAACTTACATATATGCAAACCGCAATACTAATCGTCATCAGGCTTGAGAATAAAGAAATGGTTAGCTCACGGTAGAAAAATGGAAAAAATATAGGTATTTTGTTGTCATGTAGTTGTAGATAGGTAGGTTGATATTTCCTTCTATTGGAATTTTGGTTGTTTTATCCAACTCGTATATGTAAATATAAATTCTAAGAAAGAGCAAGTTATATTATACCTACACAAAATCTTATTTTAGAGGGGGGGGAGGGGTTCCATATTAACATATTCATACTAACAGCGTAGCTATAATTTAACACAGAGTTCGAATTTCAATGTGATTAGCTAACCGTGCAAAAAACAGAGAAATTCGAGTCCCAGACTTACAACGATTGGCATTGAGACTTACTTATTTTCATCTTCTCATCACAGAAGCTAGTTCAAAAATTTTGCGGAATGATAACAATCCAGTCGAGATACAGGGTGGCGCACGAATCGTCCTACAATAAGAAATTTAAATAGCTTTTATTTTAACCGATGTATTTCATTAATTTTTTTTATTAGATTAAAAATTAAATGTTATGTTAAAAAAGTAATGGTTTTTAAAGATGATAGACCGCAAATGACCTCCACGCTAATCCACGCATATGCGGCACCTGATTAGAAAATTGTTCATTGCGGCCTGAAGGGTTTGAAATTGGGATCGCATCAATTATTGTCTTAATGGACTGCTTCAATTCCGTTAAATTCCTGGGTTTCGTTTTGTACACTTCCTGCTTGACATAACCCCATAAAAAAGTCTGGTGCAGTCAGGTCAGGTTCCCATGGAGTCCAGCGGAAAGTGCAGTTTCTGGATACCAATTTGTTTGGGAATTTTCGTTGGAGCTCCGCCATAACTTCTGTGGCTACGTGTGCACTTGCTCCATCTTGTTGAAACCAAATCCTGCTGAAAGGGATACGTCTTCAACAAAGTTCTGGGTAAAAAAAACTCCTTCAACATCTTTAAAAACCGGTCCCCATTGACAGTTTGTGTTACACCGTTTTCTTCAAAGCAGTATGGCCCGACAATACACCTTGATGAAACTGCGCACCACACAGTAACTCGTTCTGGGTGCAGTTGCGTCTCATGGAGCATTTCTGGATTACATTCACTCCATATAGGGCAATTTTGCTTGTTAACATTACCGTTTAAGTCAAAATGGGCCTCATCAGACATGAACAAACAATTTATCAATGTGTTGTCTTCTTCGGCCATTGCAATCATTTTTCGGCAAAATTCCAGGCGAACAGGCAAATCCTGAGGGTCTAACTTGCTTGTAATTTGGACTTTGTACGGAAACAAGTTTAAGTCATCATGAAGTATCCGTTGTAATGACCATCTGCTAACTCCAATATGGCCCGTTAAGCTTCGGGTCGAAACACTTGGATTTGCCTGTATTGCCGATGCAACAGCCACGATTGTATCCTGAACCCGAACATTGGGATCTCGATAATACGGTCTTCGTTCGATGCTTCCAGATTCGGCAAACATGTTCACCAGCCTCATAATGGTCCATCTACTCGGGGGAGTACCGCCAAACTCCAGACTAAATTCCTCTTGGACGGAAATGACGGATTGCAAAGAATGGTATCGCTGCACTATCCAAATCCTTTTTTCAATATCCCAAGCATTCATTTTCATGAATCTAATTAGTAGCCTATAAAATAAAAAAAAATAAGCCGAGTACTCAAACTGAAAAAAAATGTTATTACGTTTTATTTTTGTAGCACGATTCGTGCGCCACCCTGTATTAACAGGAACTTGGCCATTGCCAATCGTCAGCAGTTGTCTAGAGAGTTCATCAGCCGATGGGTTGTTCTGCAATGCGACTCTCATGTTCGTAATCAATTCAACTTCTTGGTATGTCGCCAAAAATACTCCGATTTCAGGCATGCATTAAGTTCATCAGGAGCAGTCGATTTTGAAATGACGGGAAGCGTTTAACGAATGGTTGAGAGGAGCAATATCATAGCCCGATCAAATCATCTCAAATAACCTTGCAAATCCTTTATTGTTAGCTGCCACCAAAGCTCGTAAATACGATAACGGAATAGTATTCGAAAGAAGCGCGATTCAAGTTTATATTGTTATCGAAAAGTTCAAATTGGGAACTCGAACAAACATTCAGTTTAGATAATGGTTTGACTTGCGTTTTTTATATTTTTTAAATATTTAAATGGTTGGGAGGCTTAGAGTCGACTACGGCAACATTCGTGGACTCAGAAAACATTTTTGTGCCGCGTATGTCCACACTGTGGAAAACAGGCCAGCTGTTTTGGCACTGAGTGAGACCCTAATAGGTGAAAATTCTCACCAAACAGAATTTAATTTGTTTGGGTATAACTTAGTGCCATTGTTCTTTTCCCACCACGGTCTCGCCGTTTACATTAGAAAGGATATTGCGTACCAACTTCAACCGCAATATGGTTTGTGCTCAAACACAATTTTTAATTTCATGTGGTTAAAATTCACGGTAAGTAAGCACATCATACACACTTGTTTTATTTATCGAAGCCCAAATTTGGATAGAGATTCAACTTCTAATGAATTGAATGCCCTGTCCGACTCCATTCAAAGAATTGTTTCCAATTATCCTCGCACTGAAATCGTCGTTACGGGCGATTTGAATGTACACAATTCTAGCAGGGTCCGTTTTTCGAGCCAGACAACACCCGAATGAAGGTGTGTTGAGGTCTTTGATGAGTTAAACCAACTGACTCAGATTGTTGACGAGCCGGCACGAATCCCTGGAGTTACAGGTCAAACCGCCAACATCCTAGACTTGTTTCTTACCTCTGACCCTAATAAATACACTGTAAGTGCATTATCGCCTCTAGGCACATCAGACCATTATGTCATATCTGCAAATTTCTCATGCCAACAACATCTAGTTAAAGAAAAGTCACCTAACAGAACCGTTTGGCAATATGAGAAAGCCAACTGGGACGGTCTCAATAACTTCTTCCAAAACTTAAACTGGTCACTATGCTTCCTCGATAGTGACATAGACTCCAGCGCTGATATGATAACAAATTTAATTATTCACGGAATGAAATTTTATCCAGAATAGGGTGAAATCTGTCAAACTGAAAGAAAATGCATGGTTTGATTCGAGTTGTAAAGAGTTAATTAGGGCTAGAGAAGTAAGTTTCCGGAATTATAAGGCCAACAACACTGAGGAAAACCGGAAAAAGTTTCAGCAAGCTAGAAAGACTTGCAACGTTCACATTCAAAGAACCAAATTTTTGCATGACCAAAAATTAAGGCAAAAAATAATACAATGTCCCAAACGTAGTAAAAAATTTTGGTCATTTGTAAGAAATATTCGAAATTCAACTCCGTCTTCGGTTCCAACGCTCGTCTATAGTGGCACCCCTTTTGTCAGCTCTCGTGAAAAAGCCAATTTGCTTACAGCGCAGTTCGCTGTTAATTCGACGCTGCCAGAAAGTGTTATGACTCCTCCTGTACTTGAGAGCGTAACGAATCTTCTTTCGCACTCGTGCTGTTGCTAGAGTCCTCAAAGACCTTGATATACACAAATCCATTGGGCCGGATAGTATACCTCAAATCGTTTTGAAGAGGTGTTCTTCAACACTGGCAAAACCACTGCGTAAGCTTTTTCATCTGTCCTATTCTTCTGGTCTCTTTCCGAGTGGATGGAAAACAGCATTTGTCCAGCCTGTTCCTAAAACAGGCGAATATTCTTCACCCTCTAATTACCGTCCAATTGCACTTACGTCCCTTCTTTCCAAGGTCATGGAAACGCTGATTAATTATCAGCTTAAGAAATATCTTGAAGAACGAAAGCTCCTTAATGACCGGCAGTATGGCTATCGTAGCAGTAGGTCCACTGGTGATCTGATGGTATATCCCACCGAACAGTGGCACAAATCTTTACATCGTTTTGTAGAAAGTAAGGTTATTGCGCTTGATATTTCAAAAACATTTGATAGAGTTTGGCATCATGCTCTCTTATCGAAAATGCGTGCATTTGGTATCGGTGAATGTCTTCTTCGTTGGATTAGAAATTACCTTTCGGACCGTTCAATATAAGTTTTATTGGATGGTTTCAAGTCTGATATTCACAAAATAAATGCTGGCTCCGTATTGTCTCCGAAACTTTTTTTCATTTTTATTAATGATCTCTTATCTGGAACTTCTAATCCACTTAATTGTTTTGCTGACAATAGTACTCTCAGCTTTTCATATTAGTCTTCAGATGCACCTTTATGTTCTTCGGATGTACAACTGCAACGGCAACGTATGATAAGCTCATTAAATTCAGATCTTGACAGCATTGTCCAATGAGGAATAAAAAACCGCGTAGAATTTAATGCTTCCAAAACTCAGTGCTGCCTTCTGTCGATAAAGCAGAACCCACCCCCATGCCGCTATCCATGAGCGGCACTTGCATTGAAGAAACCGATCGGTTTTCAGTCCTTGGCATGTGCATCACAGACCACCTCGTGTGGAATGGACACATATTTGATGTTGCCAAAAATGCTGCAAAGTGTTTAGGCTTTCTTCGAAGATGCAAGAAATTCCTTTCCCCGTCTGATCTGGCTGTAATCTATAAGGCCTTCGTTCGTCCAAAGCTGGAGTATAACTCACACATTTGGGAAGGAGCTCCCAAACGCATTTGAGTCTCTTAGATAGAATTCCAAATAGAGCTCTAAGAATGATTGGCGAACTATAGTGGATACATTTACATCTCTCGAACATCGTCGTAATTTTTCATGTATTTCGCTATTTTAGCGCTATTTTTATAAACGGTGTTCTAGCGAAGTAGCCAGTTGCATTCCTCCCCTTAAACAATTCAACCGTAATACTCGCGCTTCTAGGAATGCTCGTGAGTTTACCTTTGACCCCAATTTCGGACGTACTGTGAAGTACAGAGATTCTTTCTTTAGTCATACAACACGTATGTGAAATGCTTTACCAGGCTCTATTTTTCCCCCTCATATTGATATTCTGAACTTCAAAACTAATGTACATCGGTATCTCATATTTAATCCTTCCCTATTTTTCCTAAACCTCGCACTGTGCTTGCGGGGCAAACCTGTGCAATATGGGCTCATCTCCATTCATTTTTTCTGCAAGTTCTCTCTTTGGTTTGATTATCACGTACTTTCTTACTAAATATTGCATGACGTGTACATCCTCCAAAGTTTGATCGTCTATTAGAAGGCATTAATCTCCCTAAAAAACAACAAAATGTTTTTGACTAATCCTATTCAAAAGAAATGAATGTTTCGCAATGGATGCCCGCAACCTAATTGGATAACCTTATTCTTACACTTAATTCTTGAAAAATAAAAAATGATCAAATTGATAAATATAGCATCAATGCTATATTATCAATTCGATAATTTTTTTGTTTTTCATTGATAGTAATGCTTGTACCGATTACGGTTGTGATTCACTATATAGAACTATCTGGAATCAGTGTAATAATAGGCAAAACTCGAATCAATTGCAGGAAGAAAAATATCACATTTGTTTAAAAGAAAATTACAATGTGAAAAGGACACCTTTCAAATATATATGAAATATGGCACTCCATCGGGTTGTGACATTAATCGCAGCACGGCGTCAACTATTATATATTTCGTTAACTCTTGCACCCAAAATGGCAAAATCTCTTTTATCACAATGAATTAATGAATTTCACAATTATCCAAAATTATCGAAATTTCAAAATGAATTGGATTACTCATTACATGGCATAGCTTAGGCATAGCACTAACGACATGTGATTGAGTAAAACTAATATACCGATAAAATATGACAACGAATAAAAAATAATGCGAATTATAATTATAAAAAATAAGACACGTAAATTTCTCCACATTAGTTCAGTCGCAGTCCTTCTTTGTCTTCCTTAACCGCACGCCCGCGCTGTGTTGTAACATTTAAATGGTAGTATATCCCCTCACAATCGATCTCGTACTGTGGAGGTGTTAACACGTGTTCGGCTTCCAAGTTTTTCCAAATTAAATTTCGTGTGTGAGCTTAAGTTTTACATTAAATCAAGATTTCTTAAGTGGTGCACTAGCACAGTGGTAGAGTGGCCAACCGAGAATCCGAGGGTCGCCAGTTCGATTCCAGCCGGGCATCAGAACTTTAGCAGCTTTTTTTCACAACCGTGAAGTGGAAAACTTTATTGGTTGGGAAAACAATCAAAGGAGGAGGAGCTTAAGCACCGGGGGCATCGAAAGGTGTCCTAGGGCCAATGAGGCCAGCGATGGCATCAGCTGAGGGAACATCGACAGATGTTCCAATTACAAGCAGTGATTCTGCAGCAACAACATCAATAGCAATAACAACAACGGCAACATCATCCGATGCTAACCTAAAGCGCAGAAAGAGGATCAAGTGCGCACCAAATTTGGTAAAGAGAAGATCCCCGGCCACCTCAGCAAAGCTGGCAGCTGGGGTGAATACGTCCGATATAGACGAGACGTCAGAGGCAGCAAGACAAACCCAGCTAGACACTTCACCCGAAGAGGGTATTGCATATATGTCTGAGGAAGGAGAAGGGCACTTCACGACGGGCGATAGTACTGCCTTTGTGAACCTCTCCTCATCAGAGGCGTCATCTGAGGAGGACGAGGAACAAAGAATGATCGCTCAAATTGAAACAATGGAGGCAGAAATCCAAAAGTTGAAAAGTAAAGTTAAGGCCAGTCAAGAAGCGCTCCGAGCGAAACAACTAAAGGAACTCGACGAACAAGAACAACAACAGAAAAAAGAACAATTACAAAAACAACAGCCACAGCAGCAGCCAAAACAACAACGGCAAAAACAACAACAACAGCAACAGAAGCAGACAAAAGCCCAGAAACAACCGCAAGAAAAACAGCAGCAGCAGATTCAAAAGCAGCAGAAAAGTCAGTCTCAGCAGCAGCAGCCACAGCCGCCGATTACGAAAAAAGAAAAGGTGCCACCCATAAATACTTATAAAATGGAGTTACAGGATACCATAAATCTATGTAAGTTGACCATAGGTCAAAATTTTACTATTAAAACATTAAATAACGATAGGCATACTATCCAGTGCTTCACACTGGAACAGCACACAAAAATTAAAGAGTTGCTAAAAGAAACTACTGAATTCTTTAGCTTCACCCCTAAAACCGAAAAATTTCAAACGGTCCTTTTGAAGGACATAGATTCCTGCACGGAACCGCAGGTGCTCTTAAATGAACTCCGCCAAAAAGCGAATGACGATCTCGACTTTATCGGGGTCAAGCCGTTCGCTACAGTTAGAGCTAGGCGGGAGAAGCGGAGTCTTCCCTTCTTCCTTGTTCAACTCTCACCCAGCAGCAAATTGGATAGTTTGAGGAGTATATCCGTCCTCAACTACTAGGTTGTTACTTGGGACAAATCAAAAAGGCGCGGCGATATGCTTCAATGCATGCGCTTCCAAAGGTTCGGCCACGCCGCAGCAAACTGCGAAATGCAGTCACGCTGCGTTAAGTGTGGAGAGAACCACAATCCAGATGAATGCAAGTTAGCAAGGGAACGGGTCGAAGATAGGACCCAGCTTAAATGTGTCGCCCGACGTTTCAGCTTATAAAGAACAATAAAGCAGCAAAGCAAACAGTGGTAGAAAAGCGTCCAACAGTGCGCCCTCCTACAACAACGCCCGTCAACCCCCAAATTTCTTACGCCCAAATGGCGTCAGGAAGGGGAAGCACGGTACAGCCTACACCAAAGGTCGCCCAACAGGCCCCTGTGTCTAAGGCGCCGGCGGCACAGGCGGATATTATGGGCACTCTACTGGCCATCCAGGGCCAGTTGACTGGCCTCCAAAACCAGATCACGGAGCAGGCGACTAGGGTGGATTATCTCTACTCTGTTTTGCCGAGCTTAACGCAACTTAGAGGTTAAGGGCGGGCTGCCGGAGAGGCCCTTTAAGATCCTAGCAGTGAATGTAAATTCACTGATTAGGACCGAACGTAGAACGAATTTATTCCAATTGCTTAAAGACATAAGGCCAGATGTGTTTATGGCTAGCGAAACTAAGCTTAACCAGAAACATAAATTGACTTACAACAATTACAATATCGTAAGGAGAGACCGACCCAACTCCACTCAAGGAGGGGGCGTCGCAATCTTTATACGTAAATGCATTAGTCATAAGGTAATATATAATAGTGATGTGCGTAAATTTCGGACGTTAGAGGCATGCATCATATACATTCATCTCCAACAGGGAAAGCGAATGTATGTGATCGCTGCCTATGCACCGGAAACACCTCAGCCCACACAGTTTATAACAGAGCTTGAAAACCTTTTTGAATGCTTAAGATTGAGCTCGGAAGAAAACTACTACATATTGGCTGGTGATTTGAATGCCAAACATATAGATTGGGGAAATCAAATACAAAATCCTCGTGGTAACCATCTGTATAAATGGATGGGTCGATACAACCTGGAGTATCGCATTGAACTTCTCGCTATAGACAGGCCATCGTTTCCAAGAAGCGGTGCCTATCTGTATCTATTGTTGAAAGACGTAAGACTAACAATTACTGATACTGTGGGCCATCGGCCTAAAAATTGTTTAAGAACGATCGAGTAATACAACTTCCGAACGCGCTTATGGAGTTGGGGAGTATGAACCGGTGCACACTTATAATTACAGTAAGGTGCGCTGGCCACGCTTCTCTAACGTCTTATTGAACGAATTACGATCAAATGGTATATCCCCACCAAATGACAGGAACATGACAAATACTGAAATTGACAGATACTTAGAACAAATGGACGAAACAATTCAACGAACAATGCACAGGACAATACCGAAATACAAAGAACGTAACGCAACTGACATGTTCCGTAACGCGACAATTGATGCACTACACAGACAAAAAAGTGGCTTACTGACGAGACTAAAACGCTTGTACAGACGGTTTACTGACACACGGGATCTGGAGATAAGGACACTGAAGTCGTCCATCAAAAACATCAACCAATTGAGCAAAGAAAATTATAGGTTATCCATAAATTTGTTTTGGGACAACAAAATTCGGGCCGTGAACGCTACCGACCCGAGTATGTTCCCACAAATTAATAAGATATTCAGAAGAAAAGATCAAAACGACCTTCCGTGTCTTAAGCTCCAGAGGACGACACAAAACAGAGACGTACTTCTGACAGCAGGCATAGACCCAGATGACGCCGTCTTGGACGATGACCTCTTCATAATCAAAGATCCGCAGGAGAAGGTGGATTCGCCCGAATCATGACCTGGAGAACAGAGCTCTGCTTCATCACGTATGGCTCCGAAACGATATAAGCGAATGGCGATCTGAGAACCTTGATTTTACCGGGTTTAATGATGAAGATTTGGCAAACGCCATAATCGCCGACCGAAATGGGCCCAGTCCCCTGTTAATTTCGAAGAATGAGCTCCAGCTCATCTTCGATTCATTAAAGAAAAAGAAGTCTGCAGGAGTCGATGGTATATCCAACGTTGTACTACGATATTTGCCTCAAGAAGCAGTTGACATTTATACCACACTGTTTAACAAAGCGCTGAATAATGCATATTATCCAGTGCGGTGGAAGACAGCTGTGGTGCACCCTCTCCCAAAAAAGGGAAAGGACAACTCCAATCCGGCGAATCTCCGGTCGATAAGTCTCCTTCCGAGTATCAGCAAAGTATTTTAAAAGGTTATTTATAGAGCCCTGTTCAAGTGGGCGGAGGACAAAAATATCATCCTGGATAATCAGTTCGGTTTTAAGGCGGGACATGACACAATTCATGCCGCGTCTAAACTAGTTTCTGATATCCAATGGAACAAAACTAAAAAAGCAGTGTATGGGTGCCTGTCTGGTTGATTTGGAGAAGGCCTTCGACACTGTATGGTTAGAAGGTCTCTATCTAAAGCTAACCAGACTAGGTATAAGTAAACCTCTATTGCATATGCTTTATGACATGCTAAATGGTAGAAAGTTTGTTGTCAAGAGTGGCAATGTAACTTCTACCGCAATTTTTAATATTAATAATGGTCTTCAGCAGGGAGCGGTTAACTCGCCGATTCTATTCAGCATTTACACCAGCCAGCGTACAGAACAGTTAATACAGTTGAGGTCATCAAAAGTCTCTTGCAGAGTGACTTCGACAAGATTCAGCGATATTGTGATGACTGGAAGTTGAAAATCAACTTCCAGAAATCAGAAACTATTTTGTTTAGGACTCCGTTGTCTAGCGCCTCAAGGGATACGAGAAAGAACTGGCGCAAGCTGGTGATCGTAGGTCCACATGGACATCCACTGCCGAGTAAAATTGTAGTAAAGTACCTTGGCATCTGGTTGGATCAGTACCTGTATTTCGACAGACATATAGGTGCTGCTTTGGCCAGGTCTAGGGGAGCCTTTGCCTTGACAAAACGACTGTTTTATAGCAGCCGTCTTGACAGCAGGGTGAAGGTGATTTGCTACATGGCCCTCATCAGGCCGATGATTGCCTACGGATGCCCGGTGTGGTTCAACGTTGCCCCATCTCAAATGGAAAAGATTCGGGTGTTTGAGAGGCAATGTCTTAGACGTTGCCTTGGATTACACAGAACACCAGAGTCGGAGTACACAAGATATTATTCCAACCAGGTTCTATACAACGGAGCCAGCATAAACAGAATAGATATTTTTTTGTTCAAGCTGATTCGGGGCCACGTTGCAAGAGCGATGTCCTCAACTAACAACTTAATTTTTGGGGCGTATTACCCAAATAACCAATATTTTGAGAGTGCGCGGTTAAGTTGCTACATCCCTCCCGAGGCATTCCTCTATTTAGAAAGTCGAGGGCTGATACAGGATGGAGGGGCGTTTCCGCTCATCTACCACGTCAGCCGGAAAACTGTGGATAGGCGACTCCTGTATGGTCGAGACGTCATCGCTCAAGGTGGAGAAGAGCGCCTTCGGTTCAGTAGGACTGTGTCCGATCGGGATCGGAGGGATAGGGCGAAACAGGAGAACCAGTTCTGGTGGCTCTCTGAACAGCATCGTGATATTTATAGTCGATGAAGATGGTATATCTTGGCGGAATTACATAGATTTAGGGCATTAGGTATAGGGAACATTCGGGGTGGCACCAAAAAAAAATATTTGAAATATGTATGTATGCATGTATGTATGTATGTCTGTACATGTATGTGCGAACGTATATGTATGTGCGTATTTACATGTATGGGTGGGTTGCATGTTGTTGTGTGGCTGCATGCATATAAAAAATAAACGAAAAAAAATTAAAAAACGAAAAAAAAAATGCTGCTGTGGCTGTTCTAGTTTTTAAGTAGTTTTAAGTATTATTAGGTATTTTAAGTAGTTTAAGTTATTTTTAGTTAGTATAAGTTAGTTTTATTTAGTTTTAATTATTTTTAATATATATTTAGGTTTAGTTTATAAGTAAAAAAAAAAAAAAAAAAAAGTACTAAGATACCGAGTTTTTTTGTAAAAGTTTCCTTGAAATATAAAATAAAATAAAAAAAATTAGATTTAATTAAAATAGTTTTTAGGTCGAAAGACATTAGTTCTAAGAGTTATTGTTTAACTTAGAGCGCCCGTAAAGGGCCAGTAAGTTAGTTGTAAGTAATTGATAATTAGGCTAGTTTTAAACATTCATTTTTGTCTAGCTTTAAGATAGTTATAAGTTAATATGAAATAAAAATGAATTAAAAAAAAATAAAAATATTCCCTGGAGCGCGTGTAGATTATATTAAAAAAAAAAACATATCTAATAAATGAGTGAGCGTCCCCATTTACACGCCCTGTATACCGCCGTGGAGCTGTCAAATATCTATCAATTGTCAAAAATTTCCCAAAAAATTTGTTGTAGTGAAAATGGACGATGATTTAAAAATATTACCGTCTTTCAGTTCAATGGATACTATTTTGAAAAGATTTTCAAAAAAGATTGAAAAAAAAAATAATTGTGTATGTATACAATCTTAAAAACATATTGAGAAAAAAAGTTTGAAAGGACATTTTGAAGTAACTATTAATATACATAAAGATTTAGTTTCAATAAAATTCTGTGATCGATTTTTCAAAAACGAAAAAAAACATTGATTTTTTATTTGAGTATGCAGCTTTATTAACACTTTTAGGCAGCAACTTGCTCATGTAACTAAAAACTGTAGTGTAGCTAACCACTGATGCTGTTAGTAGACATCCTTTGCAGGATTAAATCCGATGTAGGTAAGATTACCTTGATTCTTAATATAAAGAATTGTGGAATACATTTGATTCAAGGAATGGTTATATATGTAGGTACTACAAATATATGTTTAAATGTATTTGAATTATGAAAATTAAGAGGGTAATATGCACTTACCTATATATAGAGAACATAGGTATGTAGATATGTGGATATATATATATAAATGTAAGTGAATGCTGTATAGGTGGGTAAAAATCGCTTTTTAACTTATATAAACTGCCAAAACGATCACTTTAATCAGTTTCTCGAAAAAAAGAACAACATTAGATGCCACGATTCAATGAAAATTTTATAAAAAAGTATCTCGAAAATGGTATGACGGATTTTGATGAAATCCGGTTTTTTTATTTTTAGTTTTTTGAAAACAAATGTTTTTTTGCAATTCTGGTATGCAGTTTTTTAGAGTTTATTAATATACACGTGACCATAAAATTTAAAATTATTTTTTTTGATTAGTTTTAAAAATATTGATTTTTCAAAAAAAAAAAATCAAAAATGAATTTTAATTATAAAAAAAAAATTATTTAAAATTTTAATATGCAGAATAAGTTTGGCTTCCTAGGTCTTTTCAGATATAAGATTTGACAGAAATCGAATGTACATTTACCGAGAAAGCCAAAATTAAAAAAAAAAACGTTATATGACAGGTACCGTTCATAGGCTTTTCCCGTAAAATTGATTCATATCAAATGGTTAGCTATTACAAATAAAAAAATTTTCGAAAATGTTTATCAAAATCGTTGGAGCCGGTTTCGAGAAAAATAAGATTTTCCTTCAAGGTCATATGGCAGGTACCGTTATTTTTAGGCCTAAAAATAAAATTTCAATTTCACCTCTGAGGAATGCCAAAAGAATCACACATACCAAATTTGAAGGTAATCGCTTAAGCCGCCGTTTAGGTTGTAACTCGTTATACATACAGACGTACATACTGACAGACAGACATTTTTTTGTCGATCACTTTTTTAGGCTTCTCTATGATCGTAATGTCATGTTTGATCGTTAGAATTTTTTTTTACGAATGCATACCATGCCTTATAGTAAATACCTATAATCGCAAGTAAAAAATTTTAATCGGTTCATCCAATAGTAAGAAAGTGGAAAGGCGAGAAGTACCGTTAAAAGTTTTGACCTACATTCGACAGTGCTTACATTTTTTAGGACCTTTTCCATAAAAGGTTTCAACAAAATCAAATCAACTGTTTTCTAGAAAATCTAAAAAAAAAAAAAAATGGTTTTATAGAAGTACCAAAAATAACTATTTTTTCAAAAAAAAAAAAAAAAAAAAAAAAAAACAGATTACCAAATTACCCATTCATTAATTACCTACCTGTAAAATAAAATTTCATTTTTGGTACAAAAATGTATGGCCAGGTACCCTTAATTTACGTCTTAAAAATAATAATAAAAAAAACGTGTGGGCGGGACCCACTTTTTTCCGCAGCCAGATATGTAAAATTTAGCGAAACTGATTTTGAAAGGAGTTTTCCTTCCCGTTATTGAATCCTGGAAATCATTGATTTCAAGTTAAGCGCCATAAAAAGTTTCACCTTTTAGCCTAATTTAATTTAATATACCAATGATATAATATACGTACATACTACACATATCGTTGCTAAAGAGATTGGTAGTTGGACCTATATCAATCTATACCTTCATATTTAGGGAAAAGCTGCCTATGGCCGGCCCCTTCCAGTAGCCGGTCCTTTCAAAGAAAAGCATTGTAAATAAGAAATATATAGGCTCTCTTCTTAGAGCATTATAAAGATTGGGCATCTATTCCGTCTACGTCAAAATTTTCATTAGATATGTACAGTACTTTCTGAGTTATGAGTTAGTTAAATGGGGAACTCTGTCGGTGAAAACTGATTTACACCGGATAACTGTTGGAATACTAATAACCCACACCAACATTTAGGGATTTTTAGGAAATTGTATTGGGTTAATGATTTTATATGGTACAAGAGTGTATATTTTAATTAAAATTTCCTTTAAAATTTGAAAAATATTTTGTAATTATAGTCGATTTTAAGGAACCGAACATAAGGCAATAAATTGGAGTTTTATAAAATCAATAACGCAACAATAATTTTTTTTTTTGAAAAAATTCCAAAAATAAATACGTGAGCAATAACTCGAACATTAAAGCAAAAACGGCCACTAAAAATCGCTAAATAAGTATTCACGTTTTGTAAGAAGAAACTGATATAGGACACTAGCGGCCGGGCACTGTGGAATATGACTTTTTTTTTAAATACCTAAATAAATAATTTCTTACATATACAGTTGTGCTCACGAAAATAGCAGTGCTATTATAACTTAAATATATAGATAATATAAATATTTTGTAGGCCCTGGTTTTTGCACAAGTTAAAACCGGTTATTTTCATCTAACGGTACTTTAGTTACCATGTCAGGTTATATACACATTTTTGTTTATTTGTGCCATATTTTTACGAAAAATTCCATAAGGGGTCGGCCACTGGCAACTGTACCCTGCGCTAATATGCAGCTATAAATATTTTTTTTTTCATTTTGTCTTCGATCACTTCTAGTTATCTCCATTAAAATGTAAATAAAAAAAGATTAAAAAGCCATTTCTGCAATAATTCCAAGAATAGCTTATGACCCTTTTCTATGTATCTAAATCCCATCAGAAATGATAGGCCAAACAATTTTTATACTGCTCTTCCCCAGAGAGAGCAATTATTTCTCAAAATTGAAGCTTTATAAATATTTTTTACATCAAGTCGTTTTGAACAGAATCCAAATGGCCAAAAAATGATTTTCTTATCTTAAATATATTTAACGAACCTTTTTTCATTTACCTATGTATATACAAGCAAATGTATTTAAATATCAACACTTAAACTGTATAAGGATAGCTACCTACAAATACCTAGGAGGTTACTTAAGGGCGTTGACAAAAATAAAGGGTAGGGGAATGATAAATGCAAGGACAGGGCAGTTGAGGAAAAATATTTTTTTATAAGTTCTAGATAGGTAGTCGTTTGATATTTTGTTTTACCCTGAAGAAATTAATATATACATACCTAAGCATTATTAAAGTAGGCAATTTTTAGATTTTCATTTCCTTATTGGAGGCATGTATACCTATTTATTAAAGGGATGTTTGAAAGGGGGAACTAACGAATTTTTTTTTGAAGGAAAAAATGACAACCCCGCCAATCATTATTTTTGTATAGAAAAAAAATATAAAATACAAGTTCATCCCTTAAAAATTTTGTAACCCATTAAGTACTCGTAATGGTATTGAGTAAGTTTATGCTTTGGAAGGGGAAATAGAATCGAGGTGTACTGTAAAGAGAAGTCTTGAAAGTGGTCATCATTTCAGGTTCAAAAAAAAGCCTAAATATGCTTTTCTCAACATTTTTAAAATGTAGATATGCCTATGTACTTGTGAAAAATACTTCGGATTGCAAATATACCTATAAAAGCCATGTTTTTACTTGCGATTATAGATACTATAAGTCAAGTTATGCATTCGTAAAAAAAAGAAAAAAAATCTAACAATCAAACATGACATTACGATCATAGAGAAGCCTAAAAAAGTGATCGCCAAAAAATGTCTGTCTGTCTGTCAGTCTGTCCGTCTGTTTGTATAACGAGCTACAGCCTAAACGGCTTAAGCGATTACCTCCAAATTTGATATGTGTGATTATTTTGGCAATTTTATATTTAGGCCTAAAAATAACGGTACCTGCCATATGACCTTGAAGGAAAATCTTATTTTTCTCTAAAACGGCTCCAACGATTTTGATAAAAAATTTTGAGAATTGTTTTTGTTTTTAATAGCTATCATTTGATATGAACCAAGTTTATAGGAAACGTCTATTAACAGTACCTTTCATATAACGTTTTTTTTCATTTTTGGCTTTCTCGGTAACGGTATATTGGATTTCTCTAAAATTTTATATCTGAGAAGATCTAAGTAGCTAAATTATTTTTGCATATCAAAATTTTGAATAACTTTTTTTTTCAATTAAAATAATTTATTAATTTTTTTTTTGAAAAATAATTTTAAAACTAATCAAAAAAAATAATTTTAAATTTTATATTCACATGAACATTAATAGTCTCTAAAAAAGTGCATACCAAAATTTCAAAAGAATTTTGTTTTCAAAAAACGAAAAATAGAAAACAGGATTTCATCAAAACCCGTAGTACAATTTTCGAGATACTTTTTTATTAAATTTTCATTGATCCGTGGCATCTAATGGCGTTCTTCGTTTTTTCAAAAACCGATTTAAGTGATGGTTTTGGCAGTTTAAATAAGTTCAAAAAACCATTTTTTCCCACCTATACACCATTCACTTTCATTATATACATGTATGTTCTTGTACATATTTTCATTATTACCCTCCTAACTTACATAATTAAAATCCATTTAAATATACATTTGTAGGTACCTATTTAATTATTCCTTGAATCATGCATTCAAAAATTCATTGTACTAATAATCAAGGTAATATTACCTACATGTGCTTTAAATCTGCATATGATAACTATAATAGACTAGCTACCTACCAACAGCGTCAGTGAGTAACCCTAAAGTTCTTTGCTACAAGAGCAAGTTTGTGCGATTTAGTCGTGCATTTTATTTTATATATACATAGACTCAAAATAGGTTCCAAAAATGATTCTTAACCTCCCGTGCTCCTTTTCATCAACTGAACTTCACAGTATTTCAAAAATCGAAACAGTATCGCAAAGATTATTTAAACTAAATGAATGCTATATTATATCATGGCTTTCGTTTGACATGTTGATTTCAAAGCTAGCTTACTTGTTTATATTGTTAAAATATATTTTTGTTTTTTCTATTTATTAAAGACTTATATTTATCAACTCATTATTTATTTATTTATTATTATTATTTATTATTTTGTATTTTTTATTTATTTATTATTTATTTATTTACTTATTATTTATTTATTAATTAATTTGTTGTTACTTATGTCATGTATTTATTTAATTTGTTACTTATTTATCTAACTATTTCTCAATTCATTGAATCATTTATTTGTGAATATTTGTATGTACTTTCTTATTCATTTACTTTTTGTGTTGCACATTTGTTTGTTAATATATTTTTAGATTTTCGTTTGTAAACATACATTATTATTTAGCAATTAGTGTCTGCAAAGCTAATTAATTTAAAAAAATTGTAAAAGACTGGTTTAAAAAAAAAAATAGTACACACTTCAACGCCCTTCCTTTCCTTCCTCTCTCTAAAACACTTAACATACTTTTCAATTAAGGTTTTTACTTAGCATTTTGTTGCACAGTTAAATTAAGAAAATTTAAAATTTTGAGCAACCATTAACTTTTATTCATATAAAATAGACAGTAGAAATATGTACTAATATTAATTTATATTTCAAATATATTTTTGATTGCATTTTCTCTTCATTTGCAAATTCGAACATTTATTCATCAATAGAGAAGAAATGATAAGCGGATGGGTTTGTTCGTAGACTATGAACAAGAACCCCTTTTGCACAGTGCATAATTTCTTAATTGAGTGATTGCTCTCTTCCCTAATCTCCTTAGTTCCTATCAATGTGGCAATACCAGGAATTTCTGATATAAGTATATAATGGGTGATTTTTTAAGAGCTTGAGAACTTTAAAAAAAAAAAAAACGCATAAAATTTGCAAAATCTCATCGATTCTTTATTTGAAACGTTAGATTGGTCCATGACATTTACTTTTTGAAGATAATTTCATTTAAATGTTGACCGCGGCTGCGTCTTAGGTGGTCCATTCGGAAAGTCCAATTTTGGGTAACTTTTTCGAGCATTTCGGCCGGAATAGCCCGAATTTCTTCGGAAATGTTGTCTTCCAAAGCTGGAATAGTTGCTGGCTTATTTGTGTAGACTTTAGACTTGACGTAGCCCCACAAAAAATAGTCTAAAGGCGTCAAATCGCATGATCTTGGTGGCCAACTTACCGGTCCATTCCTTGAGATGAATTGTTCTCCGAAGTTTTCCCTCAAAATGGCCATAGAATCGCGAGCTGTGTGGCATGTAGCGCCATCTTGTTGAAACCACATGTCAACCAAGTTCAGTTCTTCCATTTTTGGCAACAAAAAGTTTGTTAGCATTGAACGATAGCGATCGCCATTCACCGTAACGTTGCGTCCAACAGCATCTTTGAAAAAATACGGTCCAATGATTCCACCAGCGTACAAACCACACCAAACAGTGCATTTTTCGGGATGCATGGGCAGTTCTTGAACGGCTTCTGGTTGCTCTTCACTCCAAATGCGGCAATTTTGCTTATTTACGTAGCCATTCAACCAGAAATGAGCCTCATCGCTGAACAAAATTTGTCGATAAAAAAGCGGAAACACATTTCGAACCGAACACTGATTTTGGTAATAAAATTCAATGATTTACAAGCGTTGCTCGTTAGTAAGTCTATTCATGATGAAATGTCAAAGCATACTGAGCATCTTTCTCTTTGACACCATGTCTGAAATCCCGCGTGATCTGTCAAATACTAATGCATGAAAATCCTAACCTCAAAAAAATCACCCGTTATAATAATTGTATACTTCTTTTTTTGATAATGGTAGATGTGGTCATCTTAAAAAATTTGTTCACTGGCTTTGTTCGATTTTAAGATCTCCATTTTACGCGTTTATTTAGCCGGAAGGAGAAACTGAATGAAATGTGGAACTTGCAACACTTACTGAATTAAAATGTGTGCAATAATAACTGTAATTTATTAACTGAATCGCCCTAAACAAAAACAAAAAAAAATATATTGGGGACTACATGAGACTTTGTAGATTTTGACAAAGAAGAAAATAACTTAGGGATTTTGTCCACAGTGCTTTTTCCCCCATGGGGATTTTGACGCGCTGGATCTCATTTTTTGGGGGATTTTGTCCGATCAGAACTCAATTCATCACCAATCAAATGAAAGACGCGTTGCGCTAACATTTATACCGAACGTAACAAACAAGCATAAGTATCTCTATAAGAAAGCCAAAACGAAAATAGTACACACTACACAGCAATACTAATAATCTTTGTTTATTACCACGCTCAACAAATGATTAAATACATATGATGGAACGAAGTGGTTGTGGTTGTACGAAATGCCATGCCTCTTACATAGGACAAACAAGGAGAGCTTTAAAAGCAAGAGCAAGTGAACACGCTCGCTACATACAACAATCATATTTTTAATATTGACAACACAGAGCCCCCTCTGTCTCACCAATTGTTCATAACATCAAACATTCAAACATCTTAAGACGACCGCGTAAATGCCCACTAAGTTAAATGCATACGCATATGAATCAAATTCAAACAACGGATAATTTGATGAATTTGGAGCAGGGTTGCCAATGCTGAGACCAGAAAGTGTAACCAATCGCCCCAAAAAAACAAAGTAGGTTTTAAAAAAGTGTAGCAGATAATGAAAAAAAATGCACGACTGGATCGTACGAACCTGCTCTTGTAGCTAATAACTTTAATGTAGCTAAAAATTTATTAACCAAGTTAGTATTAAGGTTAGGTTACAAATACATATTTAAATCTAGATTGTGAATTTTAATTACGTAAAACTGGAAGGTAATATGTACCTACATACATAGATGGAACCTAGGTATGTTAGTAAGTATATATGTATATAATAAAAGAAGAGGATATAGGTGGGTAAGTAGCTATATGAATATTGCATATATAACTTTATAATGTAGATGCAATATACCTAATATTCATGTGATTTAGTAGTACTAGTAGTAGTAGAATGTGATTTTATTTGATAATTTACAGAAGTTTACATATATTTACAAATTCACAAGTATAGCATTGGCTTTTGCCGTCAGCCAGATCATGTGATTTGTAAAGATATATTAATGTATGAGAGCCAGCATAGTATATTTGTAGGTATTTCAGTGACGTACACAAAAATTTACACAATCCATTTGAATTGTTGGACAAATATAAATATATATCAAAAAAAATCTCAAAAATCGTGATGAGTATTTTTTTTGATTAATTTTTATGTCTACCTAAGATTTTAAAAACATTTTTCGAAATAAAACTTGAAACACCACTATTGAAGCAATTATTAATACACAAATAAAACTTTAATTTAAAGAAAAAATCCGTGAAAAATTGATTTTCAAAAAAAAAATGATTTATTTTTTTAGGAGTCGAAAACCCAATTTTTTGAAAATTTGAATATGCAGTCTTATTAATACTTCTAGGTAACATTTGCATACAAAAAAATAATTTTATTTGATTTATCCAATAGTGGGAAAGTCGAAAATATGAAAAGTGGTACGCAAAATAAAATATTTTTTACTTAAAAGTTGACGGCACTAATTTAAGATCCACACAATTGCTTATAAAAAAACTTGTAGCAGTTTTTGAGAAATGATTTTTTTCTCAACGTATTTTTTAACATTTGTATGGGAGGTACCGTTGTGTTTCATTTTAGGAAAATAGCTTTTTTTACTATTGAAGATAATGCCACAAAAATACAAAATACAAAATACGAAGTTTCAAAAAAATACTTCGAGTGGTTTTCCAAATTGTGAATTTTCACAAAAAGGTGTTTCTTTTAATTAAAAAAAATGAAAAATTTTGGATTACATTGGTGCTGAAAATTTTAGGAGCTTCTGCAAAAATCAAAAAAGCAAATGAACCGTTTTCCAGAAAATCGAAAATAAAAAACATGGTTCTACTAGAAGTACCAAAAATAACCATTTTTTCCAAACAAACAAATTACCAACAAGTACCTTTCCCTTAATTAATGAACCATTTTTTTTAAATCGTTGGATCTGGTCTTGAGAAAAATATGATTTTTTAGTTATTTTTCGGCTTAAAAAATAAAAAAAAATGTGTGGGCATATTTACGAAAAAACAATATGTACCAAATTTGAAGCAAATCCATCCAACAGCTTAAGTTATAGACTCAAGAACAGGCAGAGATAGACAGACAGACGGAATTGCGGCCGCCACTTTGTTTGGTGTTCTCCATCAATGTAATGTCAAGTTTGATCAAAATAGCGTTGAACACAGAACGAAAGTTGGTAAAAATAAAAGGAAAACGGAATTCGTTTAATAGAGATTGATTTTTTTTAGAATGGAAATCGAAATTTGTTAAACCTGATCAGTGGACGTCAGTGATATGGGGGGTAGATAGAACAATTTGCAGATATGGGTGGAATTTTAGAAATGCTCCTGAATATAATTGATCAAAGAGGGGAACACAAATCATTTACACCTTTTTTAATAGTAAAACTGAGAAACTTTTCAAAGAAACAGCTTTTATATTTATATTTAGAAATATAAACTGGCAATCTATACAAATAAAAAAAATAACAATTAAACACGTCGATTTTAATCTATAGATAGATTAATCTAAGCTCGTTAATTGAAAAATAAGTTCGTTCCCATTGTATTTAACTTTAATTGGTGAATACATTTCTGATGTTCTCTACAGTTTCTAATGGAGATAAAAATATAACTAACCTATCTCTTATTGAACAATCTATAAAGACCTTGAAATTATGTTTTCCTTTTTAAGACAGGCAAACATTTTGTCTAAAGTCCTTAGATATACTTACATATATACACATGTATGTATAACGCAAGACGACCTTCTGTAGGCTTATGTACCTTTATCGCGTGTAAGATACTCATATGTAAATTATGTACATATATTCTGAATCACCCTCTCTTTAATGATTGATATACGTATGTATAGTTAAACATGTATTCCGAGCAACCCCACGAAAATCTCGTAACATGTGTTAACTTTTTAATTGGTTTGCTTGAAAGAAATAACTTTTATTTAATAGTACGTATAATGATTTTAATATTGCCCAAGGCTTACGGGTCTTTCCTAATTTTTTCAGATATGAAGTAGTTTGGGGACTTATTCTTCCGATAAGTGCATTGCAGTTTTTTATGTTATAAGTTTTTTTTGTATTTGTTTCTCTTTTTTGAAAAAAATAATATTAGAATTAACCCTTTTCCTACTGACAAATTAAGAACTTTAACCTTACAACCACACTACGATTACGAAGTACCTACTTATGCCTATCATTAAAATATTTTGAGCGTAAAATGTCATATAAAAACTCAAAATACTTGTTTAACAGATTTTATATAATAAATGAAAACTCCTAAAATTAAAAATATCGTAACGCCACAAGGTTAAAAACAATAAAATTATTTGAGCGTTATTATATTTTTGGATTTGTTCGTTATAACGTAAGAAATAATTTTGGGCGGTATGAGATTCCTTTTCGGGTTGTAGAATTTTCCTTCTTGAAAAATTGAATGATGTTTCGATTTTTGGGCGTTATGTGTTTTTTTTTTTATTTGGAGGTTTTTAATTTTGCTTCAAAATTAACAATGGAAAAACGTCCTAAAACTCACAACATACACATAAGATATAGCACCAAAATTCAATGTTATATCCACCAGCTCCGAATACAAAAACAAAATATATAGGTCTTATTTTGGCGTTACGCAATTTTTACTTGCGATTATAGGTACTATAAGGCAAGTTTTGCATTCGTAAAAGAATTTTTTTTCTAGCAATCAAACATGATATAACGATCATAGAGAACACCAAAAAATGGGTCCCGCAATTCCGTTTGTCTGTCTGTCTGTAGAACGATCTACAGCCTAAGCCGCTGAACCGATTTTGTTCAAACTTGGTCCTCATGCGTTTTAGGTGATTGTCCAAAATAGATTTTTGAATCGTCGTTTTAGCCCCAAAAATAACGGTACTTGCCATATAAATTTTTCTACCTTCTTAATTGTCCGAAAACAGCTCTAACGATTTTAATAAAAATTGGTGTGTGTACTACTTCGGATATGGTCTACATTCTGGCCAAAAAAGTTTTTCAAATATTTCGTTATTAACGGTACCTGCGCCATACAACCATTTTATTTTTAATTTCTCATAAACGGCTCAACGGATTTCGATCAAAATTTTTATATAGGAGTTACTTCAAATTCTAAACAATACTGCATTTCAAAATTTTCGACAAATAAAAAAATTAAAATAAATTGTGTTTTCAATTGGTCGCCCATGCCCAGTAACCATCAGAACTCTTCTGGATCCTTCGGTAATGATACTTGTTCGTCTGAAAATAAAGAAGAAAGTGTTTAATTTCAATTGGCTTATAATCGATCTGATATTATCATTATAAGTACATATATGTATCTTTATTTATTTTATTTTGTTATATAAATATTGATGCAAAATATTAGAAAAATAAGTAATTTTAGGAAAATTTATTTTTACAATAAATCGGATAAACCGCCAGTAAATTGTGTTTTTAATATAAAAGTACTAAGTCGCCTTAGTTAGAAGCTTCATTTACAAATCTGTGAAGTATTAGAAATAAAAATAGCTTTCATTGAAAGTGAACTTTGAAGTTAGATCTGAACATTAAATAATATATTAACAACCACATTTTTGGAGAGATAGTGTTCCACTTTACAAAAAACAAAACAAAATCAACCGTTCATTGAAAGTGCGATTAATCATTATAAATCAATAAAATTGCTTTTAGTAGAAAGTGTCAGATAATAAAAGTCAGCTTTCCAGCTGACACATTTAGACCAGAGTTGGTCCCTTGTGATTCCACATGAATCCTGAAACAATCTCTCTATTCGTTTTACCATTTGGAGCTCCTAATCGAGCTTAAGAGACTGTAGATGTTTATTTTGTATAGGTCGTTGAGATCATCAAAGAAACAGTCTGCAAGATCGAGCTAACTTCTCTGGGATAGAGCAGGGCATGTACGCAGAAGATGCGGAATAGATTCCACTTCCACATTTTCTTCGTTCATGCAGCTTCTGCAAAGATCGTTTGAATAAAAGTCAAGCCTCGTGCGTGCTTGCCTATGAGGCAGTTTCCGGTTATGACACCAATTACGGAACTGATGTGCAATCTGCTTAAGGATATCAAACACTTGGAGCGTTTCAGATCAATTATTGACCAGAACTGTTTTGTCGTCAGACAGGTGGTTGTATTTTTCCATCTTAGGTTTGTCCTTTCTAAATCATCTTGGTTTAGCATTAACTTACTTGTAGCAATGGGTATACCTATATATGCCTTATCACATAATAAACGTAGTGTCGTTCCACTTTTGGCAAGTTCATCAGCGTTCTAAAATTTCTTAGAATATCCCTGTGCCCTGGCACCCAACACTAAGAGTTGAACCGCAGTTGAGAGCAGTTATGGAGTTTGTAGAGGACGATTCCAAAGATTTAAAAGCCGCCTGACTATCTGAGAAGATACTGGTATCAGTTGAAGTTGATATCACGTTTTCTTTGAGCCGCAGGAAAGGTCTTTTCTATTTGCCATAATGTCCGCCTAGAATACGCTACAATGTTTAGGAAGATAGAAATAGTGACTTAATTTTAGCCTGTTTGAGTACACACCCCCACCAATCCCACCATCAGTTTTTGCTCCATAAAAATGGATAGCATTATCCTCCCATACAGTACAGATCGTAGATGAATGGTAACTTGGAAGTTTTTGCCGAATTCTGGTTTAGGGATGGTGACTCGGGAGTGATCCGAACGAGTTCAGAATAATAGAATGGCCTATATCATTATTGATCTTTTGTGAACAAGCTTTTAGGCAGGCGGCTGTGCTCGCTGCCGTCTGTCTGTTTGCTGAAAATATCGGCGGGTTGTAGATAGAGTAGAACATCTAGCGCGGCAGAGGTGGTTTACTTTAATGCTCCACTTATACAAATTGAACCTAAAACTTTGCTCACTTTGTCACAATTTGCATCCTTTTGTAGAGCCGCCTATCATACAGTTACGCCATAGGTAAGAATATGCCTGATTACCGAAGTATGTATATAGTCAGTGAGTAGTACGGTGTTGAAGGCCCCAGTAATTATATTGAAGTAAACGCAAACAATATGTTTATATTATTTTTGTTTTTGTTTAAAAACATTTTTTTTTGACGGAACAAATAAGATGACTAATAAGAATTATTTCGTTATCAAAAAGCCAATTTTCTTCGTTATTAATTAAATACATATCTCAAAATATAAAGGCAAAATGTTCAATGAGAACTATAACTGGCCTAACGATACCTTTAGGAAGAAAATAGAATTAAAAGCGACAATTGTATGAAAAAAGCATACAAGTGCATATTTACATGTTAATAGCCGTGTTCTTTGGCAAAAGCCATCGGCAGCAAAGCGGAATTTGCACAGATTACAAATACAAGAACCTGCTTTCAATAAAAGTAAAAGCAGAAGCCTGCTTTATTATATTTGTATTTGTATTTGTATGTGTGACATTTATTCGAGTGACGAATGATGTTATGTTGTTTAGCTGGTAGTTCTGATGACTTTGATGAATCTCGAAATCCTTGTTCGTAGAGTTCTTCTCTCTGTCAATGGGCATGTTCACCAATTTATTAGATAAGTTATCTCGGAAACTAAACAATTTGAATATATATGTAAACGATTCGGAAAAAATTAGCTGAAAGCAGTTAAAAATCAATAATTTTTGGTTAATTATGTGTTCTTTTTTTTTAAATACTTCACACCTATTCACGTTCAGGAAATAAAAATCACTAACGCAACGAACTAGGCTAAAAGTAACTTTTATTTATTTTTGTTGCTTTATAAATCATAAATAAGCATATGTAGATGGCACTCTTCCACTTTCTTACTTTGTAAAAGTTAAAGTTAGCTTATTCATTCGAAACTGCCAGATCAAATATATTTAAATAAAAGATGTTTGAATGACTTTGTGTCAGCTGGTGTCAAATTGCCTAAAAAACTAACTAACTAAAACTTGAGCAGTGCCCCCTACCAAAGCTATAAAATTGGAATAGCAACAAACATTTAAGGAGCAAGTAAGTGCGTATCTTTTATTTTGTAATAAATAAGCACTCATTAGCAGCACGTAAGTGTATGTTATCGATAGAGCACTTATAACACGTGAAGACATAAACTGTCGAATTCGATTGTGAAGATTATTAAGATTTCTTCTAAAAAATCTTAATTTTGTTTTACCAACAATTGGAAATTATCAGATTTAATTTTATCTACGGAAAAGGGTAATATTTTAGAGCTTTTCTGCGAAAATTGTTAAGAGATGCATTCTAAATATTTCAAAATATAGCTTATTTCAGAAAATGTCTAATTTTGTTGACGGATGTCGTATATAATCAATTTGACCCTAAAATTCGTATAAGACCATATTTTCACGATCTTACGTCAATTTGAATTCAGAGTCGAGTTGACCGTTTACCAACCAGTGAATATAAAATGGACATAAGCGTCTTTTTTTAGTGTTTATTTGTTGCGGAGTTAATAATTTTTACCAAAACACGACTATTTACCCCAATTATGAGATTCTAAAAGGGGATTTCAGTAATTATTTTATATAACTTATTTTTAATTAACCTATCTACTCCAACTCGATTTTTGAGCCGCCTTTAAGCGAAGTTTAAAAATGCTTAATAGTTAAATAATGAATTTTTTAAAATACCGCTTTTTATAATCCCGTCTCTAATCCCGTTTTTTAAAATCCCGTTTCCTATTACCCCGCTTTTGCAATCATAACTATTGGTTTTATTTTAAAAATATCGCTCTAGAAAATTAAAATAAATTGAGCAACATTAAGTGATTTTTTCAAATGCATTTTTATTATAAAGTTTAACGAAATATCAAAATAAATTATAAGATAATCTTATTATATTCTGTTAAAGGAGAAAAAAATTAATTTGTAAACCATTAACAATTATTTTAATAATTTGTAGATACATATTAATTTAATTGTATACTATGGGCAAAAAACCTGTTTTACTCATTTTTTGCCTATTTTTCACTATTCTTTTAATAGTCAATTATATGATTTGGGATGGGGTCGAGTTTGGGTGTATGCAAACATTTATCAAAATACAAACGAACTTGGCGGGTTAAACGCTATAAGTCGGGATTTTAAAAAGCGGAATTATAATAGATCGGGATTTAGTTCGGGCGAGATCTTAGAACACAGGATTAAAAAAAAAACCGTATTTTAGTAGACAGGATTTTAAAACTTTTTTTTCAGGATTTTTGAAAAAATGGGATTAAAAAAAGCGGGATTCCGATACGCTCCCCATTGGAACAAGATCCCATTTATTGAAAAAAAAAACGTCAAACACGTAAAATAATTTTAAAATGAACATTTTGGAACACAAAGATGTGGAAAATTCAACTTTTTGTTATTTCTTACTGCTTTATATATGTTCCATTTTATTTACATCTTTAATTCAAGTTTTAGTTTTCTTATATGTATGCCTTTAATCTGAAGAAATAAAAATAAATCAATTGTTCATTTTTTGCGTTTAGTTATTAGACACATGCTCGGTAATACCACCGTAAAATTACAATACGTAAATATACAAATCAGGCTGCTGCGGATCGTTCTTTTGGAAAATCCTTATTTGCTGCCGATAGACTTACCAAAAGAACACGGCTAATGTTTGTATGGCTAGTCTGCACAACGGTATCAACGGAAATGAGTTTTAAAATTACCTGTTGTTTGTATAATCCTACTGCACTTATTTAAATCTGGAGTTTTTTATTTTCAGTATCCGTTGTAGTCCATTTTTTGTTTATTTCTATAAATACCTACCTACCTACAATCATATTCGCAATAATATCACATTTATTTTATTTCACTCAAAAAAAGGTTGCATAAATCAGAAGTGAAAACAGCCAAAAATTTCGTGAACAGATAACTAAGAATAAAAAACCATCACGTATGTTACAAAAAAAAAATCGAGTTATCGAGACTTCGAGTTATTAAGTAAAATACAAAATTGATATAAATATGTTTATTACTGAACATATATAACACAAAAAACGTAGAGAAACATAACAAATTATTATTTAAGATAGTGTCTATACTCATACACGACTGAAGAGTGGTTTTAGAAAAATAAAAGGTAAAAATACCCAGCCTGATTTCAATAAAATTAATTCTATCGATTTCTAACAAAGAACAGCACGTTGGAGCATCTTGACCAATATCCCAACTTTGTAATGTGTGATCTAACCCCTACTAACAAAAAATTTGAGTATTCTTAGTCGCACATAAAACGAAGTCACGATTTTCTTAACGTATGTATACTACACAGAACCAAAAAAGTCGTCCTATTGAGTATTTTCGTAGTCAACTTGACAATTAAATAGTCGATTTTCACCCAACAACCGCGATAGTTAATAGGACAATTTTCAGTCGTCAATATGACAACCGAAATTTTTCTACAACTCCGTAGTCAATATGTCAACTTCGATAGTCAATATGACAACTTTTGATTGAAAAGAATTGAATCACAAGTAGTCGTATTGACAACCACTGTAGTCAAATAGTCCAACATATATTTAAGTTTACGCAAACAAGTTTTTCTTCTATCCTTTAAATAATTAATTTAGTTTTACAAAAATTTTCTAAATATTGTCAAATGTATTATTTTTATTTACCATGCGTATTTTTAATTTTAAGTTCAACTTTTAATTTTCTACGGGAAATTTTGAAAGATGTGAACACAAAAAACGAAAAAGTACTACATAAACTCAATTAGATTCCCTTATTGGCCTACTTTAACAAGAAATTTTATAAAAAGCACTGAATAAAATGAAAATAGAGAAATCTTATTGATCTTATGAAGGAAATCTTATTAAAGTTTTAAAAGCTTTTTCTACTTTTTCTATACAGAAAACATATTAAATAATAAAAATAATGCGAAAACCTTATTACTTTTCAGTTTTAACAAGAAAATCTAATTATTTTTTTCTTTAAAGACTAATAAGTAAATCTTCTTATTTTTAATTGAGTTTTTTTGCGACCTTTAGTCCAAATTAATATGCGTTTTGCCCTGGTACTTCAGTTGGGCTCATCAGTTAGATGCTGTAGTACCTTTCTAAGACGCAATATATTAGTCGATGGCTACAGACACAAATAAAATTTACAACTTTTAAGCACTGTGAATTATATTCTTCTAGGGGAATTCGGTCGAATTCAGAACCCTAGAAAATAATACCCGTGGTCTGGCTTGTTTAATTTTAAGAATAAAAGCAAAAACAAAAACAATACAAATGCATATACATACGTAGGTATTGTTTTTGTTCCTTATTTTGTGGACTGTAATTATGATTTTAATTGAGTTTTTTTGCGTCCTTTAGTCCAAATTAATAAGCGTTTCGCCAAGGTACTACAGTTGGGCTCATCAGTTAGATGCTGTAGTACCTTTCTAAGACGCAATATATTAGTCGATGTCTACCGACACAAATAAAATGTACAGCTTTTAAGCACTGTGTATACGTAAATCTTCTTAGATCAAAAAGTTTTTTCTTGTTTTTATGTAGGTAACAAATTGCATTGTTTTTTCATAGGGCTTCTACGACTTTGATGAACAATAAGAAACCCGTAAAACTTTTTCAGGTTTTATACCTGTAAACTTTTTACAAATGTTTGTCTACTTACTACTCGTATAAGGAAATCTTTTCGAATCTAAAAGAATTCCTTTTTGTTTGTATAAGTTTTCTCATAGATTCTATCATTGTGTTTTGATCTTCGGTACACATACGGAAAAAATGATTATTTTTGCGCGTGTGTTTGATGTCTGCAACCAACAATGATTTATAAAGTTGAACGCAATTATCTTATTGTGAAATTTGAAACGAAAAGGTTAGTCCGTGGTCTGCTCGGGGAAAAAAGTATTTAAGTGATAAATGAATGAAGTTTCTCACATTTTTTGTTTTTGTAATAAAAATTAATTAATTTCTTTTAAAAGTTATGTAAGCTTATTATGCAGTATTGTACCACTTAAAGTCTTAGCAGAAAAGGTGTTCCAAAAAATGGTGATAAAAAATCGCATGTTACTTTTTTCCTTGTAAAAAAAACAATAAATAGTTTTAAAAGAATATGTATATTTCGTCTATTCTTAAAATGAATGAAGCATAAAAAGACATGAATTTTGAAAATATAATTTTAAATTTCTCGAATACATATTATTTCACATCGACTTTACTGAATTATTTCATTTTATTGTTTCTGTGAAATTTTCACTCCAAAAATTTTGCCAGTTTATTATAAATGAGATCGTCTTATTGTACCTGGTATGGTCATATTATATCAATGAGGTCTTATTGTTTCTAAGAAATTGTCACATACTATCAATAAGATCATTTGCGCGGCAAATATTTGCGTTTTTCATTTATAAAACTCTGACATTCATCATTTGCATTTATGAATGCTATGTGTTGATCGCTTTCAACAAAATGCAACATCACCATTAATATGTTTGAGCTGATCACAAGCAACATATTTGACCTGAACGATACCATATCATAAATGTCATTTCTTTTAAGCTTTTCATTTCCTTTTGTATACTTCAAACTTTCTTCTCCCTTGAACCTTTGAAAAGATAAGTCACATATTTGTAACCTTCAAATAACTTTGAAATATTTACTCTTTTATAATAAATTTCAACTTGAATTATCTAATTGGTTTGTTGGCTTTTATTCAATAGTGTTTTATTTATTCATAAAAGAATGCATTGGTCGTACTTTCGCAACCAAGTGCTTATGAAGGCACCCTAGATCTAAAATTGCAAATCAATAAATATAATACATTCCTGATTGATGTTACAATTAAAGCTGAACCCAGGTAAGACTATAGGTAATTCTGGCGATCAAACTCATTAAGGTTCAATACGTACCTACCTACTCAGGGTGTAATAGGAGTTTTCCTTCGTATGTAGTTTGTGAGTTAACTTCAGTTAACTTCAATCTCTCATCTTAACATACATTTATATCTACTTTAATAAATACATAAAAACGACTTAGATCAGAAAAATACTTCTTATTTGTTCCTTCTAGAAATTATTTTTCTCTATTACTTATTTTGTTTCAGTTATACCTACGACCTACCTATTTGAATAAAGCGTTATGCTCTATATACCTACCAATGCTTGGGGGGTTTAAGCGTTCATTGTTTTTGTACCTACTTGCTGGCCTATTAATTGGGGGATGCGCAATCAAACTGCCGTCCGTCATCAACTACAACAAGAAAACAGCATCACGAAATAAATATACTAAGAATCGCCAGGCTTGTTTGAACAAAAAAAAATAAGACGAAGCCAAAAAATAGCCAAGAAAGTGAACGAGAAAGTAAAATAAAACTCCCTCATAAAACAAAAAGGACCCTTTCGCAGAATACACAAAATTTTAAAAAAACTTTTTCCAAAAAAAAGCGAAAGGATACACAGCATCAGAGGACAAATGGTAGAACGGCTGATAAGGATGATAATAGCGATGATTTCTTCTAAAACTCATTGTCTTCTCCTGCTGCTGGATTTGCCAACAAACTAAAACCTGATGGTGATGGAGCGAAAGAATTAAAAGCCATTTTTATTATTGCTTACATTTTTCATTACGACACAAAAAGCAATATAAAATAGTCCTGGTAACGGCGCGGCGCGGTGATGAGACGGTACTGATGCTGAAGGGATGGAAGTTAGGGAGGTGATTCACTTGGAATCGGATGGAACTGTGCGTGATTCTGTCCCAGGAGAGCTAAAAAGTTTAAGTTTTTTTTGTGCGCTTTCCCGCACTTCATTTTGCTGTTTCTTAATTTTATCTTTTCCGATTGGACATAAAGGAATGAGGGATTGAATTTAGTAAATATAAGAAAAAAAAAACAGCGAGGCAGTAGAACCATTAAAATGAAGAACAAGAATTTAAAAAACAAAGAAATTTTAGGTATACGAGGCAAATGAGAAAAAGGTACAAAGTGAAATGGAATTTAGAGTAGGAAAAAAACTAGTATCACAATCAGTCATTAATTTTTTGGTATATTTTCCAGGATGAAAAGGACGATGAGGGTGAGTATAACGCGCGAACATTGGCAATGTAGATAGATTGATAGCGCGTGTTTTGTCCTTTACATTGAATCCTTTACCTAAAGTAATTAATGGAAAGAATGGGGAAAGCGCTCAAATTATTGGCTGGGTTAAAAGGAATGAAATCGACCATGATATAAAATTAAATATCAGTGTACTTACAAACGTAAAGCTTATCATGAATTAAAAAAGAACATTTGTAAGTATCAAAACGGTCACAACTAACATAGATAGTTACGTACAACCGTCCACAGTAATGACAAGAAACAATTAGGTATTTCGTCAAAATTTTTAAGGGCGCGAATCTTGGGTAGCTACATACCCCTATTCTATAAGAAACAAATTATTCTTCGGTTGGGACATACGTATCTCTAATTTTGATATCATTTATCGGGGATTTAAAAAAAAATATACTTTGGTGTACCCTGCCCATGTTACCGGTAATTGCGCTGCTAATATTTACTAATGATATAAACATCATTTAGAAGAAAATACCAGCCCTTATAATTTGTATTTAAATAAATTTGATATCTTGTTTTAGTTTTCATATATTGAGTTTTTAGCCTTTTCCATTTTTCTATTCCATGCTTTTTTGACGTTAAAGTCAAATTCTCCAAGCATAACGTTTTACTACTTTTTTTTTAATGAACGTTATAGGTATAATAAAAATAAAAATCTCTGATTATGACAATTTCACATTAAGATTACAATAAAATCTATAAGTGAGGGCTTTACAACATTTGTGTATGTTCGAAAATGTTTAACAAAGCATAAGATATACCTAATTATAAAATTTTACGCTTATGTTAGTAGAAATTAAAGCTAGCATTTTCTATTCTTTTTACTTATGTAAGTATTATTGGTCTAGTGTTTAAAAAGACGGTTTTTGAATGTTTTCGCGTTAATGATGCTTCTATTCGTTGCCGGTAAGGAGTTACATAATTGAGTGGCATGGACAAGAAATGTACGCTCAGATTGCAATATTAAGACAGTAGGTATTAAACTTCATGAAATAAGAACTTGGGGTACTTTTATCTCACTACTTTTTACAACTGACTTGTTACAAAGATGTTTTTGCTTAGAAGAACTTGGCTTTTATTAACATTTATGTTTTTGGTCTGATTATTATTTAACCATGGGCCTCATTCGCTTTATGTTGCACTAGATGCAATGGTTATTTAATACCATAATTATTATAACGTTAAAAGTCTAAAAGTAAAATTTATTAAAATTTATTCTTAAGCACTTTTTTTAACTTTTCATATCTTAGAGAAGAATGCGATCTCTATTTTTGTATTTCAGGTGATCGAATGCCTTATATGTAGGATGGACAGATTTGATGCGATACGATTACAGTTCTTGTTTTTGAATTGAAGGTGTTTTTTTTCATTTTCCTGTATTACACACTTATTTAAGAATTCATGATATAAAAAGGAAGAAAAAGTAAAAAACAGGTAAAACATATCCTAAATTCAAAAATTTAAAATTAATTGTGTATTAATTGTGTATTTAGTAGCGATGCATCTCTTCTTCGTTGGCTTAAAAATTGCATCTCGAACCGCTCAATACAAGTTGTATTGGACAATCTCAATTCTGATATTCACAAACTTAATGGTGGTGTGAGCCAGACTCTGTTTTGTCCCCAACTCTTTCTCATTTTTATTAATGATCTCTTATCTGGAACTTCTAATCCACTTAATTGTTTTGTCGTTGTAGTACTCTCATCGCAGCTTATCATATTCGTTTTCAGATTCACTTCCTTGTTCTTCGGATGTGGAACTGTAACGCCAGCGTATGATAAGCTCATTAAATTCTGATCTCGACAGCATTGTCCAATTGGGAATAGAAAACCACGTAAAATTTAGTGCTTCAAAAACTCACTGCTGTGTTCTGTTAAAGCAAAATCCAACCCCCATGCCGTTATCCATTAGTGACACTTGCATTGAAAAAAACGATCTTCTTCCAGTCCTTGGCATGTGTATTATACATCACAAATTGCCCCTTATGGAATGACCACAAATTCGATTTCGCCAAAAATGCTGAAAAGTGTTGGGGCGAAATAGCCAGTTGCATTCCCCTTAAATCTTTCAACGACTTCTAGGAATGCTCATCAGCTTACCCTTGAGTCCACCTTCGGACGTACTGTCAAGTACAGAGATTCTTTTTTAGCCGTACAACACGAATGTGGAATACTTTACCCGGCTCTATTTTACCCTTTGATTTTAATATTATGAAATTAAAAATCAAACTGCGCGGTATCTGCTCTTGCATTCTTCCCTTCTTTCCTAACGCAAGCATTAATTTCGTTTTTATTTGGCAATCCGGAATTCTTCACCGATCCGGGATCCCAACTGAACACTTTTGTGTGATTCTGACGATTGTGAATTTTAATGAGGTTGTATGTGTGAACATAATTTTGTACGTGAGAATATTCAAATTCAAAAAAAATGTTTGTTGTGCAATTATGATACAAAAAATGACAACAGTCGAGTTTGACGGTCAAGTATATTAATGTGTGAGAGCTTCTGGTTCTGATTCTGATTTCAAATCCAGGAGCAAGATTCTCTTCTTTTCAGAATTAGTACTGTCATGTTTTCCCAACGCTTTCAGAAGAGTCCGGAAGGCTTCCGGATTGCCAAATAAAAACGTCATATGCTTGTTCATTTTAAGGGTAGTTAAAAACTTTTTTTTTATTGCGCGGATCATTATAAAAAAAATATTTAACACTGAAAGCGTCTGATATTTGCGGTTTCACAATTTTTTACTTCCTTTGAGTCATAACACATATTTGTAGTTACTCTACATGCAGGTATACACATATATTTGTGTAAACGGACTTATCTACTGATTTGTTTCAAATTTGGAATATCTAGCAAATAAGCAAAGCTTTATCTTTAGTCATAGATTTTCGTTATTTACTCAAATGTGCCCCTTTTTAGCCTAATGGGATTTTCTCAGGGTTGACACTATAGATAATCTTAAAATGTTTAATTATTAAAATTATCTAAGTACATACAACATTTCATCGAAATCATTAAGGCCGTTTCCAAGAACCCAAATATGTATAATATACATAATGTTATACTAATTTGACACAATTGCTTTACTGTTGGGTTATTTCTGAAGAGCACAATAAATGTTCGTTCTACTTTAGTCGCTAATTCAAAAAATATTAATTTTTTTTAATTCTCTTATTTAAGTATGTAATGTTTTATCTTTTCTACTCATAGACAAGTCAAGTGATGGTATATAAATCAATAGTGGAATCAAGTGCGATCCAGTCGCGCATTTAACTTTACTTTAAGTTAGATAACTAATGCCATAATAAAATAAAATGCACGACTGGATCGCACGTACTTGCTCTAATATTCGATCACATCGTAAGCACGGGATTCTTTATAGAAGTAGGTTAAATATATTGTAAAAATCGTTTTTACTTAATTTTTTTATATATAAAATTTCGTTAATTTTCTTCTAAGCAAAATTTGTAGGTATGTCAATTTTAGGTATTTATTAATATTCATATACATATAACAAAATACAATCGTACATCCGTTTTCGAAATATTAAAGAAAGTAGCTCCTTTAATATTTTTGTTTATCGAAATCCATTGAGCTGTAGTGAGAATGTCGAAAATAATAACATTTTATAATATATATTTAATTTTACTCCTACAATAATAATATATATTTTAATTTTTCACCTAGAATAGTGCACTGATTTTTTTAAAATTAAAATCGTAAAAGCCGTTTTCCAGAAGGTTACGATTCACAATTTTTGGTACAAAATCTCATTATTTTTGGCGCTAAAAAAAATTCAGAGAAAATCAAGCCAATCACCTAACACGCTGAAGTACCAAGCTTGAAGAAAATCACTCCAGCCTTTTAAGTTGTAGATCGCCCTACATACAGACAGACAGACGGAATTGCGGGATACACTTTGTTCATGTTCTCTAATATCGTAATGTCAAGTTTGATTAAATCCTCGATTTGGATTTTTTTTCCAAATGCAAACCTTGTCCTATAGTACATATAAATATATGTATATCGCACGTAAAAACATCTAATTTGAAGATCTAAGTTAGCAGGCTTATATTTTTGTATGAATGTCAATCCGAAATAATTACATACAACATTTTTGTATCTACTCATAAATTCAGTTGTATAAAGATAGAAAGATTTAAGTGAGCGAAGAAACAGTACTAGATGAACACATACTTACGTACATATGTATGCAAATAAGAGTATAGCTATAAGAATTGTTACTTCTTGTTTTAGATTTTATAAGTTTCTTCTCTTTCCTACATTTATTCGGCACAACCCCTATACACGCTTTTTATCTATAACAATGAAATAGGGGTTTAATAATGTCCTGTTTTATGTTTCATTTTTTGTGTGCTGATATTAAAATGCTTTAGCACCACCTTACCCTTTTCTCTTGAACAACCCCCATCGCCAATCGCCCATCGCCCATCGCCCATCGCCCATCGCCCACCTTCTCACTCCTAACCAGACCTAATCTATTATTTTGAGTATTTCTTTGGGCATTTCCTAAAGAAACAGCTTCCAATTATTTTCTCTTTAAAATTCTGCGTTTTTATAGCTAGATACCTACCTAAATCTGTGTATAGAAAAATACCCTTTGCTCGTTATTATAGAATATAAACAAGAAGTTAAGTTATTACATTGGTGTTTGTAAGAAATATTTAAATTTTCTGTTTCTCATTAGAGGAAGCTATTTCTTTCATCCTTTTCATTTGGTAAATACAGTTTTTTTATATATTAATTTTATACTTTTTCTCCGCTTTTTTTTTTATCTATCAATAATAATTGCGCACAAAAAATAACGACAACGTCTTTGTTTACCCTTACTTTGAGAATCGAATTGAAACCCCATTATTTTCAAAACAAAATTTTAAGTAAGCTGCTGCAGGAAACCATCACCCACCACCATTGAACTCAAACAAAAAAAATGATTTAAATTGGAATCTATGCCAAAACCATATCTTAAATTTGTTGATGTGTTGGAAGAATGAATAAGGAAAACAGATAATAAAGTGCGCAGTAAAAAAAAAATAAATAGAGCAGACCCTTTTTGTCCTTCGCGGTGTGTTTTTCTTCCATTTTTGTTTTGGTTATGTTGGTGATATTCAAGCTGGAATCTAAGCAAGTGTAAGACTACAGGGGTGGTATTCCTAAAGAAAAATAATAACAAAAATGACAGTGAAAAATGGCAATAGATATAGACCTATCTGGGACGATGTACATAAATGGGAATCCATTTGCAATTTGAATCTAAAATCTAGCTGCAAGGACCCTCAAATTTCTTTAAAAAAAAAACTTGTGGCTTGCTCCTTATGTACCTAAATAAGTATAAAAAAAAATCGGTACAGTTGTAACTGTTTTTAAACTTAAACAAAAAAAATAGGTAGGTATAATAATTTTCTCTAGAGTCCAATTTTTTTTTTTTTTTTGTTAAGTTACTTACGAAGGCGCCGAAACTAAAAACTAGGAATATATGTATGTACATACATAAATGTGGAAAAGAGTTCTATTATAAGTAGGTAAATTATTTTTTTTTTTACAAGAAGCCAAGAATGCCTGTTAAATATTTAAATTAATCTTATTGTAGGTAACCGAAATATATCATTACTTTTACTTAAGAAAGATTTCCAAAATTAAATATATAAATACAGTATATGCATGCTTTTAAAAAAAATATATGGTTTATTTTTAATTAAATAAACAAAAATGCACCACTGGATCACACTTATATGCTCTTATGCTCGATCACATCGTATTCACAAGATTCTAAGTAGGTAGACGGCTAAACGTACGAGTATTTTTAATGTCGTTTTATAACATTTTAGAACATTTAAAGGAACATTTTTTTTCTAAAAAAAAATTGGTATGGCAATTTAACGTATTTAATAATATAAGTTTAAAAACATAATTTCGAAAAAAACCTTACCCGTTTTTGAAATATTGAATTTTCAAAAATCCAAACAAATATTTTTTGAAAATTTTGTTATAATCCGAAAGACATCCTTTATTAAATTTAAATGACAGGTACCGTTAATAACAAAATATGGAAAAAAAAGTTTGAACCAAAATGTAGACTATATTTATAGTAGGGAGAGCACAGATTTTTTTTTATCAAAATAGTTAGACCAATTTCCGAGATAATTAAGATGGTAGAAAAAATTGTATAGAAAATACCGTTAGTTTTGGGGCTAAAAAAACGATTCAAACATCTATTTTAGAAAATCACATATAACGCCTAAATACCAAGTTTGAAAAAAATCGGTTCAACCGTTAGGCACAGACAGATATACAGACAGGCGTAATTGCTGGACCCACTTTTTTGTCATTCTCTATCATCGTTGTGTCAAGTTTGATTAAAATCTCGAGTTCGATTTTTTTTCCAAGTGCAAACTTGCCCTACAGTACATATTGGCCACTTTCGGTGCGATACCGATGGCTTGCCAAGATACCTTAGTCGCGGGTTATTTTTTCGAACGATCCATGCAACTTTCTCTGTGAAGTCCTTTGTATTGCATACCATCTGAAGTTTTGAATCAGCTTGTCCTCAAATTTCCAAACGAATCTAAACGAATCGAATAATTGTTGGGTAGCTTGAGATTTGTGTTTGACAACATATGTTTAGTTCGTCAGCTGTTTTTTCCTTAGGCGTTACAACAACACAAAGCAAGGCGTTACAACAACACAAAGCATTGCGTTGCATGTGCCACCGAATGCGGCCATTGTTTTGATGAGCGCTCGGTTATAATCTTAGCCGGAATGGTGCCAACTACATTTTGATCTATAATCGCTCCCGGCTCAAGCCTCGGACTTATTTTTTGCAACTGGAAAATTACATTGATTTTAACAAATCAAAGATTTAATTTTCAATCCAATTAAAAAAATCTTGACACCATAATAGGAAATATATCATATAAAAATTTAGTTAAATGCTTTACACCTTTGTAAATTGACTGTTTCTTTTTATAGGTATACCTAAGCAAAAGTGTGAGGGTCCAAAAGTGGTATTTTTAACAACTTATAGGGGTGGGGTATTCATTGTGAACTTATATAACCTCCCAGGTGGACCGAAAGTCCACAAAAAGCAGGGAATGCTTTTATAATTTAAACAAACTACACCACTGGATTGTACGAATTTACTCTTATAGCTAACAACTTTAATGTAGCTAAACATTGATGCTGTTAGTAGGTATATAGGTAGACTATATATAATTATCATTTGGCATGTTTAAGGCCGATGAAGTTAAAGTTTATTACCTAAGTTCTCAGTATAATTAATTGTTGAATGATTCTATTCTTAAATCTACATTTTAAGCTAGATTATGGATCTTAATTATAAAAATTTTGAAGGAACATATTACCTACACACATTGATCGAATCTAGGTATGTTTGTACATGTATTCTCATAATGAAAGTGTAGACTGTATAGGGCATAGACATGTATGTAGGTGCTAATTACTGAATGATAGGTGCAAGAGCAAGGTACATAGTGTTCTTAAAAATATACATATAAGTTTAATATACAATGTAGACGTTTGGGAGCCTACACAGTACACAATGTAGGTATACAGTGACGTATAGATACCAAAAACAAGTGTATGTGCTTTATTTACGCAAAAAGGCGTAAAAATGGAACATGTAAATGTATGATATATATCATAAAGTTATGTTTAGATTGCTTCAATATTTTAGTTTGAAAAAAAGATGAAATTCGAAGTCTTGGGAAAAAATTAGTTCCTTATACATAAAATTTTGAAAACATGTTTAGGAAAAAAATTAAAAATTAATTATTAATATACATATAAAATTTGTGTTTGGAAAAATTGACACACAAATTTTCAAAAAAAATAATGTTTTTTTTTTAAATCGAAAAACATTTTTTGAAAATTTGAATATGAAATATTATCTTTTATATATAAATCTCGTGTCACGTTGATGTGTTGAATGAACTCCGAAACTATCTAACCGATTTTCATGTTTTTTTTTTAATGTTTATTTTGCTGTCGTTCCTAAGATAGGATAGTATATAATACTTAATACTTAAGAATAACAGTACTTGTCATGCCAATTTTTCTACCAATTCGATTATTTCGAAAACGGCTCTAACGATTTTGACGATTTCTACATTTTGGTCAAACATTTTTTTACATATCATGTTATTAACGATACCTCCCATACAATTTTTTTTTGGTTTTCGACTTTATCATAAACGGCTGGACGGATTTCCCCCAAAATTTTTATATAGCGGGTCCTTTGAATTATAAACAATACTGCATAGAAAATTTTCGAAAAATATTTTTTTTGGATCAAAAAAAATATATATATATTTTTATTTTGTAAATAAAACATTAACACCCAAATTAATAAGCATGGACTAGGGAAGGTTTGGGACTTATTCCGTGGACCGAGTGCGAAATTCTATTAATAAAGAACAATTTGCTGGTATTTGACGTTTACCAACTTAGTCCTTCATTAGACCATCGAAGGGTGGACTAAGAATTGACATTTAAGAACAAAATTTGCAGGGACATAGAATAAAAAGACGTAGAGTTGATACTTATTGTAGTAGATAATGTTCGATTTTTTATTAATAGGAAATTCTAGTCCATGGTTTAACTCCTATTCCATGGTTTTGTAAGTCCATGGACTAAAGGTGGACTAAGCGTTTTTTATTAATAGAGCTGTAAATGACAATGGTTACAATTCGCGGCGAATTGTCTCAAAAATTAATATATTAATTCTAGATTATTAATAACTGAAACTGATTACTGGCTTGAAATATCGGAAGGGTTGAGGGGAGGTTACAATACCACTGTCATTTGAGTGCGCGATCCTCTCCTTTACCCCCACTGGATAGATTATCCCTCCATTAGGCCCGAGGAGCAAGCGTCTCCCCTCAACGTCTGGTGGGTGGGTTTGATGGATCAGTGATTGGTGTGTGCGTCTGCTTAGTTGCGTCAGATTAGCAAAATTAGTCGAGACGGCCGACCCTTCCACAAGAGTATTTTACCGTTCTTAAGGAGAGGCCGCCTCCTTAACGTAGAACATTAAATAGATATAAATTACAAAAAAAAAAAATGTGTCCGTCTATAATATGTATTTTTTTGTGTATAAACTTACTTATAATAAATACGTTAATTGTTTTTTTTTGTCTGGTACTGGTTTCAGGTACATCGATGGAAATATTTGTGTCTTATCTGAAAAAGATTACCATGGAACAGTGGAGTCTTCTACTCCTGGGCTCCTCAAGAGTGTGGTTGATGGACGGAACTTTAGAAGTGTTCCTTCGATCATGCAACAGATTTTTTTTTTGCATTGCAGCAGTCTTCTGCATATTGATTTTTTGTTGTTTATTTTCCCAAACAAAGGAATAAACTGTTGAATAAACTAAATATGTTATTCCTTTTATTTAAGTGTAAAATCTTCAAATAGGTAAAAAAAATCTCGATTTTTTATTTTTTTCGAGATTTTTTCGAGATATTGTCTCTCGAGATTATATTTATTCGAGGTTTTTGTGCATTGAAGATTTTTTGCATGCGAGATAACGTCATGATCCCGAAATTGCGGATTCTATAACGCACGTTTGCGAGAGACTTGTATGATACTGAAGGCAACAAGCATTATATTATTAAGGATAGTGGGAAAATTCTAGACTTATTTTCGCACGTTCGGTAACTTTAAAATTTGCGGAAAGATTTCTCACTTTTTCATTGAACAATGATATATTTTTCGTAGGAAATTCTTCCGACTAACAGCACAGCAACTGAAAAGCCGTTGTAGGGAAATTTTTACTTTAGTATTTTTTGTCGGATGACTTAATAAAAAAGAAACATTTCAGTGGTAACGAAGAGCATTAATAAATTAATTTAATTTCCGTGATGCGTAGGATTTATGAAGCTTCTGAGTCCGAACTAAAAATAGTTTTCATTTAGCACTAGGTTAATAAATTTCAATAGTTATTAAAAAAAAAAAACGTATGTTGATTGTTGTATTTCATATAGAATATAGAATATTATACACTATATGCTTCTATTTTGCATATTAATATTGATTAATATTTTTGCAAACAAATAAAACAAAATTAAATGAACCTTCCTACCCGAAAAACACTGACCGAATGACCACTCTATATTAAGTTTATGTTTATTTTTCTGAAAACTAGGTACCTCTTTTTGTTTATTCATATATGTATCTATGTAACGACACACGCGCTTTATGTTAACTTTTCTTTTACACATTTCCATAACACCACCCATGAGTGTTGTCTCTATTCCAAAAAGAGGGACTTTAAAGGATACGTGATATCAAACATTAGCATTTGCATAATGTCCTTCATATTCAACTAAGCAAATGTACTCTTGGAATTTTGTTATGAAAAACTAATAGCACAACCAGTTTAACCCGTTTTCTTAGACGTATACCTACATGCATTTGATATCCGGTTTTATTCTTCCGCATTTCTGCCCATCAAACGGTCTACATTCTGCAACTGACCTAACCCTTCCTTTGAATACTATTCTCCCTGTTTACAACGGTGACCGAACCGAAGACCGGTTTTATCCTCTCCAAAAAGGTAGGTAAAAATTAAGCACACCATAGATTTGCATCATTCTTTTATATCCATGCAGTGTCCGTTTCCTAAATAACTATTACGTATGGGAAATGTTGTCAAGCAAGTTTTTGTAACCCTTTAATCATGTATGACCCGTCCGAGTGTGTATTTGGATTGTATTTTTAAAGGATGAAAATAATTTATCAAAAAAATATCCTGTGAAACCCGTTTTCATCTCTACCGTACTTACATATATATATATAATAAAATGACCAAATTTTCATAACGGACAGAGTAGACATCTGTCCTGGCACCGGCATAGCATAGGATGACATGAGGCATTGAACTATATTGCGGTCCAGATTTTCTTCAAATCCAACTTTTATTTACATGCCGGCATACAAACCCTTTTCTTCAAGAAAGCAATGTCGCGAAGCCCTGTTATTGTAACCCTTTAAAAAGGTAATGTATGCATAAATAATACAAAAGACGATGCCACAATATACTTCACATTTAGTAGCGTTATTATTACTCCCAAGAAGTATCATATAAACAGATGCTTCTTGGGAGTAAATCGGATGCATACCCGTGTGGAATATGATGGGTAACTATATAGGATTTAAGAAACCGCATATTTTTCACTTTCATAAGATCCTTTGTGTATGATATGTCCTTTTTTGTTTTGGCTTATTATTAAATTTGGGTATACATTTTATATATACACAGGACCAATGGTCATGGGAAATATAGGTTGTGTAGATACTTTTTCTTTATAGTTAGGTACATATTATGGTTTACCAGATGTTTTTTTAGTTCACCTCATTCTGTAAATCGTTAGATTCATTTGTTGAAAACAATTTGCTATAAGAGGTCGTACTTGGAGAAGAAGTTACACTCAGTCATCAAATTAGTTAATTGTAAGATAACTATCAAGTCAAAAGGTACTTATTTCTTTTAAAGTTGTCATTTAGGTGTTCCTGCTGAAGCCAATACCTACCTACAACTCCTTAAAAATAAAAATTCGAAAATTAAAACACGATTTATTTCAGTATTAACTTTTTTGTGAGTTTAAGTAAATCAAAATATTTTCAGACCTTTTTATTTATATATGTAGATCTAAGATAAATTTCTTCCATCTGTGGAAAAAAGAAAAATATCATCAGGCGATAGCAGAAAAAATCTTTAGAAGTCAGACTTTCGTCTGCCATTTTTTAAAAGATCTATCAAATTATGGAAAATATAGTAAAAGTCCGCTAATAAAGAAAGCAATTACGGCTAACGAACAGCGAAGAATTCTCCGAGACGATTCCAACTCCAGGTGCTTTGCAGCAAAATTCGATTAAATTTGGGAAAGTGTAGGTACCGTACGGTGAGTAACAAGGAACGCAAGACATCTCAATAGATTAAAATAACAAACAAAAAACAAACAAAAAAACACCACTTACCGGCGCTATTTAGACGGAGTCACATGATATGGAATATGGAGTGGTAAGGTATATAAATCTGGCAGACAACTTTAAAACGTCGAATCGGAAATACACGACTGGATCGCAAGAACTTGCTCTTATATTCGATCACATCGTATGCAAAAGTTTCTATTAAGAAACTAAATATATTTTCAAACTCTAAATTTTTACTTGGGATTATGTACTATAGGGCAAGTTTTGATTTTGGAAAAAAAATCGAACTCAAGATTTTAATCAAAGTTGACATTTCGATGATAGAGAACACCAAAAAAGTGGTTCCGGAATTCCGTCTGTCTGTCTGTCTGTCTGTAGAACGATCTACATCCTAAGCGGCTGAACCGATTTTGTTCAAGCTTGCTGGTTAGGCGTTTTAGGTGATTGTCCAAAACAGATTTTTGAATCGTTGTTTTAGCCCCAAAAATAACGGTACTTGCCATACAAATTTTTCTACCATCTTAATTTTCTCAAAAACCGCTAAAACGATTTTGATAAAATTTGGTGTGAGTACTGCCTTGATTATGATCTATATTTTGGCCAAAAAAAATTAAAATATTTTGTTATTAACGGTAGCTGCCATACAACCATTTTATTGATTTTCGAATTTCTCATAAACGGCTTAACCGATTTCCATCAAAATTTTTGTACGGGATCTTCTTTGAATTCTAAATAATACTGTATTTCAAAATTATCAAAAATAGTTTTTTTTTTTGATTTTTGAAAAATATTTCGAAAACGGGTGGGCGATTTTATTCTGAAATTTTGTTTTTAAATTTATATTATTAAATATTTAAAATTTTCATACCAATTTTTTAGAAAAAATTTAGGAATTTTTATATATAAAAAATTAAGTGAACTTTAAAAAATACATTTAGCCGTTTCCATTAAGAGTCTTTTGCATATAATGTGTTCGAACATAGGAGCAAGTACGTGCGATCCAATCGTGCAATTTATTTATATAAGTAGGTACAAAAAAATATTTTTCGATGCAGTATTATTTATAATTTGAAGGAGCTCGTGCATAATTTTTTTTATCCAAATCCATCGAGCCGTTTATAAGAAATTTCAAAATCAAACGGCAGGTACCGTTAAAACAAAATATTTTAAAAAATATGTTGACCAAAATGTAACGTTGATCTAAAATAGTAGGTACACACACTTTTTTATCAAAATCGTTAGAGCGGTTTTCGAGATAATTAATATGGTAGACTAAATTGTATGGCAGATGCCGCTAGTTTTGAACCTAAAAAACGATTCAAACCCCTATTTTAGACAATCACTTAAATCGCTTCAATGCCAAGTTGGGAGAAATTCGCTTCAGCCGTTTAGGCTGTAGAGAGTTGCACAGACAGACAGACATACGGAATTGCGGGGCCCAGTTTTTTGGTATTCTCTATATACCACCAAATTTATCAATTAATATTTACCTATTACTCGTAACGTCCTAGATGGTTTTTTTTAAACTTTTTGAAAACAGTTTTAAAAAAAATTCAAAAACGCCTATTCATAGGTATTCAATAAATACATATAAATATGATTTTTGAAAAAAATTTAATGAGAAAATATAAATTTTTTAAATTTTGTTTTTTTAAATGATTTTAAAAATACAGAACTAATTTAAATATTGGTATGCGGTATTATTTGTGCAACCTAAACCTACATATGTGTGAAATTTCGAAAGAATAGGTTGAGCCGTTTATGAGTTAGTCGAAAGCAAAAAAAACGGTCCTATGGAAAGTACCGTTTTTAGACATTTTTCTATTTTTTTTAACCATATGATCGGTGGAAGCTAAAAAGCCTCACTGATTTTTTTTTATCAAAATCGTTGGAGCCGTTTCCGAGAAAAAATAGGTTTGAACGTATCGGTTATATTGCAGGTACCGTTATTTTTTGAGCTACGAAAAAAAAATTCAATTTCCCACCTGTACAATACCTAAAAAACTCTATATACCAAGTTTGAAGCAATTCGAACCACCCGTTTGGGCTGTAGATGTCTATACATACATACAGACCGACTGACAGACTGACAGACTGACAGACTGACAGACTGACAGACTGACAGACTGACAGACTGACAGACTGACAGACTGACAGACTGACAGACTGACAGACTGACAGACTGACAGACTGACAGACTGACAGACTGACAGACTGACAGACTGACAGACTGACAGACTGACAGACTGACAGACTGACAGACTGACAGACTGACAGACTGACAGACTGACAGACTGACAGACTGACAGACTGACAGACTGACAGACTGACAGACTGACAGACTGACAGACTGACAGACTGACAGACTGACAGACTGACAGACTGACAGACTGACAGACTGACAGACTGACAGACTGACAGACTGACAGACTGACAGACTGACAGACTGACAGACTGACAGACTGACAGACTGACAGACTGACAGACTGACAGACTGACAGACTGACAGACTGACAGACTGACAGACTGACAGACTGACAGCCTGACAGTCTGACAGACTGACAGACTGACAGACTGACAGACTGACAGACTGACAGACTGACAGACTGACAGACTGACAGACTGACAGACTGACAGACTGACAGACTGACAGACTGACAGACTGACAGACTGACAGACTGACAGACTGACAGACTGACAGACTGACAGACTGACAGACTGACAGACTGACAGACTGACAGACTGACAGACTGACAGACTGACAGACTGACAGACTGACAGACTGACAGACTGACAGACTGACAGACTGACAGACTGACAGACTGACAGACTGACAGACTGACAGACTGACAGACTGACAGACTGACAGACTGACAGACTGACAGACTGACAGACTGACAGACTGACAGACTGACAGACTGACAGACTGACAGACTGACAGACTGACAGACTGACAGACTGACAGACTGACAGACTGACAGACTGACAGACTGACAGACTGACAGACTGACAGACTGACAGACTGACAGACTGACAGACTGACAGACTGACAGACTGACAGACTGACAGACTGACAGACTGACAGACTGACAGACTGACAGACTGACAGACTGACAGACTGACAGACTGACAGACTGACAGACTGACAGACTGACAGACTGACAGACTGACAGACTGACAGACTGACAGACTGACAGACTGACAGACTGACAGACTGACAGACTGACAGACTGACAGACTGACAGACTGACAGACTGACAGACTGACAGACTGACAGACTGACAGACTGACAGACTGACAGACTGACAGACTGACAGACTGACAGACTGACAGACTGACAGACTGACAGACTGACAGACTGACAGACTGACAGACTGACAGACTGACAGACTGACAGACTGACAGACTGACAGACTGACAGACTGACAGACTGACAGACTGACAGACTGACAGACTGACAGACTGACAGACTGACAGACTGACAGACTGACAGACTGACAGACTGACAGACTGACAGACTGACAGACTGACAGACTGACAGACTGACAGACTGACAGACTGACAGACTGACAGACTGACAGACTGACAGACTGACAGACTGACAGACTGACAGACTGACAGACTGACAGACTGACAGACTGACAGACTGACAGACTGACAGACTGACAGACTGACAGACTGACAGACTGACAGACTGACAGACTGACAGACTGACAGACTGACAGACTGACAGACTGACAGACTGACAGACTGACAGACTGACAGACTGACAGACTGACAGACTGACAGACTGACAGACTGACAGACTGACAGACTGACAGACTGACAGACTGACAGACTGACAGACTGACAGACTGACAGACTGACAGACTGACAGACTGACAGACTGACAGACTGACAGACTGACAGACTGACAGACTGACAGACTGACAGACTGACAGACTGACAGACTGACAGACTGACAGACTGACAGACTGACAGACTGACAGACTGACAGACTGACAGACTGACAGACTGACAGACTGACAGACTGACAGACTGACAGACTGACAGACTGACAGACTGACAGACTGACAGACTGACAGACTGACAGACTGACAGACTGACAGACTGACAGACTGACAGACTGACAGACTGACAGACTGACAGACTGACAGACTGACAGACTGACAGACTGACAGACTGACAGACTGACAGACTGACAGACTGACAGACTGACAGACTGACAGACTGACAGACTGACAGACTGACAGACTGACAGACTGACAGACTGACAGACTGACAGACTGACAGACTGACAGACTGACAGACTGACAGACTGACAGACTGACAGACTGACAGACTGACAGACTGACAGACTGACAGACTGACAGACTGACAGACTGACAGACTGACAGACTGACAGACTGACAGACTGACAGACTGACAGACTGACAGACTGACAGACTGACAGACTGACAGACTGACAGACTGACAGACTGACAGACTGACAGACTGACAGACTGACAGACTGACAGACTGACAGACTGACAGACTGACAGACTGACAGACTGACAGACTGACAGACTGACAGACTGACAGACTGACAGACTGACAGACTGACAGACTGACAGACTGACAGACTGACAGACCTGACAGACTGACAGACTGACAGACTGACAGACTGACAGACTGACAGACTGACAGACTGACAGACTGACAGACTGACAGACTGACAGACTGACAGACTGACAGACTGACAGACTGACAGACTGACAGACTGACAGACTGACAGACTGACAGACTGACAGACTGACAGACTGACAGACTGACAGACTGACAGACTGACAGACTGACAGACTGACAGACTGACAGACTGACAGACTGACAGACTGACAGACTGACAGACTGACAGACTGACAGACTGACAGACTGACAGACTGACAGACTGACAGACTGACAGACTGACAGACTGACAGACTGACAGACTGACAGACTGACAGACTGACAGACTGACAGACTGACAGACTGACAGACTGACAGACTGACAGACTGACTGACTGACAGACTGACAGACTGACAGACTGACAGACTGACAGACTGACAGACTGACAGACAGACAGACTGACAGACAGACAGACATACAGACGGACAGAATTTTTAGACCATCTTTTTTCGTCTTCGCTATCATCGTAATGTCATGTTTGATTGTTATCTCAAAACTTTTTTTTTCGACAAATGCATAACTTGCTTTATATTACCTATAATCGCAAGTAAAAAACAGATTATACTTATTCTAAAGTACAGAGCACCGAAACATACATTTTTAATAGTAGTGTCTGCAATACTCGTAATCTCCGAAATAAATATTTCTAATGGAGTCGCGAACACACCATCGGGTTTTTAATTGATTTTGTAGTTTTTTTTGCAAACTTTTAATTTGCAAATTTATTCTGAATGTGTTTTTTTTGCGTCAGAGGGCCCCGACGAAGATCAACAATTGTGTGGATGCAACAACCAACAAGATGTTTTTTTTTTTTTTGTTATTGTCAAACGACGCGCGGAAAAACGGAAAAAATTAAACAATGTCTAGCGTCGCGACACGCGGCCGCTGCGCCATTGCATTCACTCAGCGGAGTTTCTATGCATTTTAACTTTGACAGAGCGGTTTTTGAGGTGCCGCGAGATCGACCGCGTGTCCATTCTGTTCAACCAGTTACGGGGTGTTTGAATTGTATTGGACCGCGTAATAGTATCGGGGGTAAATAAAATTACTGAGTTATCGCTCTTTCTTCGTTGTGCTTTTCCTTATAGTTTGAGTAAAGTATAAGAAGTGCGGGGAGATGATTCTGTTTTACTTGAACAAAAGTAGGTTTTACTTTCCATTTCCATTGTTAAATATAGAATCTGATGGAAAGCGATTTGAATTGAATTTGTTTTCGATATGTTATTGGATTGTATTCGTGTATATTAAACTACAAGTTGTCAAAGTAAATGCATTCAATTGTACTAGTGTTAGTAAAAAGAGATGTTGATCCACAGAAAAATACGGATCTGCAAAATTGATTCGGAATAAGAAACAAATTTTTGTTTGCTCAATGGAAGGATTTATCTTGGCAAAATTGATATCTTTTACCAATGGGAAACCACATAAAAATTGCACTAGTATAGAAGCAGACTTAATAAATTATAAGTAGTTGTTTGGTTATTTGGCAGCACCGTGGTTGACAATTCAAAACCAACCAAGTAAAAACTTGTACAAGTTAAAAGCTAACCCTGGTCTTGAGATATGTAATTAAATTCTGGGTTAGGAATATTGAACTGGATAAATATCAAGATTTGTAGTTTTGTGTTAATTCATGTAAAGCTCTGACCTAAATATGTCTTCGTGCATAATAAAACGGGGGTATTTTCAAGTTTTTATGGTGCTCACAAGTTTTGAGGTTTTTCCCAGAATACCAGAAAAGGCACAAAAACGAGTTCACCTCAAGTTATGCGGTTATTGTGACTTGTGATGGTTTAGTGAGGTTGCCAGAATAATGCTATAAATTCCAATTATAAGAAAAACCCTTGTGGCATGTACTCTTGGATTTTCCATACTTTTTCAAATTTACTTTCGGCTGTGTAACTTACTTAGAATAGGTACTGTTTAAACTGTTTAAGAGCTTCTCCATAAAAAAATCTAAAAATACTAGAGGTATCTACTAAAAATAGCCATTAAAAAAAATAAATAAAAGTAAAAGAAAAAGAAAACACGTGTGGACGTATTACCGAAAATAATATTACTTAGTTAGGTACCTACCAAGTGTGAAGAAAATGCACCCAGCCGTTTAAGCTGTATGCTCGCGGACAGACAGAATTGCGAGACCCACATTTTTCGTGTTATCCATCATCGTAATTTCAAATTTGATAAAAATCTCGAATTCCAAAACTTGCCATATATGTACATTGAAACCAATTGGGCAGATAATCCAGATCATATTGGATAAGTTGACAGTCATCCAAACTCGAAACTTTTAAAAATAGCTTAAGATGGTCAGCATATAACAATCATTTACAATATTTAAAAACAGAGATGATATAATTAATGAAAATTATGAATTCGGCCCAGATGACTACCTTGGGGGACACCTGATGTACACTGAATTACTTTAGAGCATATATTTCCAATCTTAACTTGTTGTGTTCAACAAAATAGATATGATGACACCCAACGGAGAAATTGAGAATGAAATCCGAACACCTCAAGTTTTTTCATAAGGGTTGGGTGATCCACAGAATCAACGGTTTGCTAAAGTCTGTGTATACTGTGTCCACTTGAAATTTTCGTTCCATGGCGGTAATGATGTACGAAGTGAAATAAGTAATGTTTGTAACAGTAGATCGACCGGAGATAAAACATTTGCAAATAATTCTACTGTAGAGTCTAAATCCGAAGATTCAACACCTCTGAAATTCATGGTATTTGGAATCCCAACTGATTTTCGCCTAGTGTTACAAACGACCACAACGATTTACTATTACTTTTGATATTACTTTCAATATTCAGGATGTCAGCTCTATATAAAAACTTACTAAGAACAACAAAATCCTTACGCAATTTGCTAAAATTTTTATAATCAGATTGATTTTTTGATTTGTTAAACTTGATATAAGCTTTACATTTCTTTTCTTCAAGTCATGAAGCTTCTTATTCATCCAAGGTTTTTGTCCGGTTATGAGAACTGTCCGGTTAATTTAAAGAATAAGAAATTAAATGACTGCAAAAATGAATAGCAGAAGGAAAGGAAATGACATATGCAATAATGTAACGCAATCTAAAAACCGAACCATACACTTTCAAAATTACATCAACTTAGTTACCCGGGAAGTCCCCTGATAATTTTTCAACAAAATATAGCTCTGTCCGGTTATTAAAGCTTCGCGTCCGGTTTTCGGAGATTTTCTATGGATTTTCTTACGTACCTACCTACCTATTAAAAATAAAAGGGAGACTTTTGTTTTCTGATTGTTTGATTTGTTGCTAAAAAAATAATCCCTAAATAAAATTATGTGTCCGCTTATAGGAGATTTTCATAAAAATAAAATAAAATAAAATAAAACGGGAATGAACAAGTGCCCGCGTCCGTTCATAAGAAAGTAGGTAATTTGTATGAGAAATTCAAAAAAAGTTTGTTCCCAAAAATGTGTTCGTCTAAAGGAATTATCCGCTTATTGGTGCTTTCACTGAAGTACATTATACATGTATCGCTAGTAAAAAGGACTCCACAATAATACATTCTTTCTCCACTTTTTAAAAATAAGTGCCTATGCGAATCGTAGAAAAAAGTTTCTTTAAATGTTTCCACTATCATTATTATTCAAAGGCCATCCATCCATCTCTACTTTGTTAACCTATCTATACTATACTCGATCCAGGTACTCGTACCTACATACTTACCAATATTTCAAAAAGATACGATGGTGTTGTTGCGAAATTATTTTGACAATAAGAACACAATTTCTAAGAAAACCAAACGAAATCCAGGCCCATCAGCATCCATCACTCTCCCTTTACCTACCTACCTACATACATATGTACATCCAAAATTCTACATCTCTCTCTTTCATCATCAATGAGCAACCAAAGGCAAAATATAAACACATAATGGGTAAGAAATCTCTCAAAATGCAAAGCAAAAAATGTGAATATACTTTCCTTTAGCGCAAATAATAATGAAACAAAAAATAAGAACAAAAAATGGAAAGGACAATAGAAGCCAAAAGAACAAAGCCCAGAAAAAGCCAAGCGAACCCCAAACAGTAAAAAGCATCAGCAAAAGAATGGAACCTTAAAAAAATCAAAAGAAAATTATAAGAAATGGGAAAAGTGTAAAAAGCAAAATCGTTCCATGAATCGCCTTCATCAGGGAATTTGATGAAGGAACATTTTGAAATAAAGAAAAGCATCGCGCGTTTTTTCTTGTTGCTGAAGGACGAATACGAAGACGAGGACGATGTACAAGAAAGAATAATGGCTTGTAATAAAGCAGCTAGCGCGTTCCGAGCGTCATTTTCATCTTCGCCACCACCCACTTCGCCTTTAGACTACCCTATTACCACTCTAGTTATCGTTCTACCCCAGGGTGTCTTTTTTTGCGTGATCAAAAATATAAATTGTATACTTATATACTTTATTCCGCTATGGCCCAACACAGCATCAAGCCGAATACTAACCGTATCCTGCATATTGTCCTCCTTCTAGACACCCACCTTAATTTCTCATAGTACATTTTTGAAACAAGAAATGTATAAAAACTAAATAGATGGACCTTCTTTCATTGTAGTGGTAGTGGAATGGCGGAAAAAGTTTTTTTTTTTTTTTTGTTAAAAGGGTTGATTTTCGTTGTGAAAACGCGCAAAGAAAAATTAGGACTTGCCTTTTAATTTCTCGAAAAACTTATTTATTCTTATGATTATAATTTTTTTTCATAACTTTTGTTTTAATTTTCATCAGCTCGTGTGTCATGTTGCCTTTGGCGACACGTTCTAGGTTGCTTATAAAGCTAAAGGTGGAAGAAAACGAAGGAGTAGGTATATAAGCAATGCTTCAGAAATAAGTGTCCATAAAATGGCGGTTGGAAATGAAAAAAAAAAAATATATCTGCTTTGGCGTGGAAACAGTTGATTAATTAAAATAAGTTTTCGATTTGGGAATCTGTATCTATAACTATACAATGTATGTACATGTACAGTGTACATAAATAAAGAAAAAAACTTTCAATTTCATAACAAATATTTTCTAATTGTAAAAAAAAACATTAGTGAAAAGGATCTAAAAAAAAACTTAGCAAGAAATACATTTGGACAATATATCCAAAGACTTAGCTAATTCTGATACCAACTCGTATCTTTATTGTTATGGATTATAAATGTTCCTTACATATATGTAGCTAGGATATTAAGTATGTAGATACATTAAACATTAATTTGAAATAAATGTAGTTCCTGAAACACCAAGTTATGGTAGGAAATTTTTGAATATTATATACGTATGGGTCAACCTTACCATTCAAATTTTCTTTATTACATGCAAGCTTTTCGACCAGTCCGTGAATCCCCCCTCCCCGGATTATTTTTATTAATTAAGCCTAGTACTCAGTTCGATCAAACGCAAAGCACCATTTTATATCTATATATTTTTTCTGAGGAAAAATTTTGAAGGTGTAAAAGCAATGTTTACATAGTGGGGGAGCAAGATTGTTGCTCAAGGAAGTAATGTACATTTGTTTAACTGGATTTGCTTTAAATTTCGTGTTGAGCTATGTGTTTAAGAAAAAAATTAAACAACATTTAACAATAATAACGCATGTTCATTTGAGTGTTTCATTGCGTTTTCAATATATGTAGGTAAATATATTATACATCCATATCTAATGCCAATTAAATATAAATATACAAAGTTATTACTCTGTCCCATTTCAATATATTTTTTTTGCTGATTTATTGCATTTCTCGATTTTTTTACTTTCAATCTTATTGCTTTTAAAGCTCATTGATTTCCACTAATTTATTATTCCGATTTGTTGAATTTTATGCATATAAATACTTGAATAGAAAACACCAAAAAATAAATCTCAGAAATATTTTTATACCTTTATTCATAATATGTCATTATTGTACATACTCATTTGCATTATAGTTACGCTAATGCCTAACTGAAATCAGCTGTTGAATTGAATAAATTTTTGCAACTAATTTACCTACGCATTTTTTCAATCATTTTTTTCTGGTCATATAATATATGATATCTTTTAATATTGCAAAATCTAAATAGGGGATATGCTATGGGATGATAAAAGGCACGATGTTCATCAAACCAAACATCACAATTTGTCTAGCAAAATAATGATTTGGATATTATTTGTCTTGGAAAAATTAAGTGGAGATTTTTGTATATAAGTTAACCACATTTACGCTGGCACATGCCGCGCCGCTTCTCCAGGTTAATAACAATTTACGCTGAGTTGCACTCCCACGGTCAACAGCACTGGAAACAAACTCAAAGCTGTTCCTGGAAGCAAACATCGTACCAAACAAGCGACATCAGCAACTTTGGTGGGATACCTATTGCAACAAGTATAGGTAGCTAAGTTATAAATTCTATTGTTAGGATAGAATTAAGTTAAGTTTTATTTTACAAGTCAATAAAGAACGTTCAATCAAACAAAATTGTTTTTTTTTTTCAATCTCTTTACGGAAAGAAACCTAACTGGCGCCCGAGCAAATAAGTGAAATCCCGAGCAGGTTTATCGAAATAAGTGAAATACCGAGCAGGTTTATATAAATATAAATATTGAGCGTGACTACTTTAAATCTATCTCAAGTAGTAAAATAAAAAATATAACTGAGAAAAGACAGTGCTGTAAAAGTAAATTATTCGCTAATCCCGAAAAAATATATAAAATAAGTGCTGTGAAAAGAAAAGATTCACTAAAACCGAAAAAAAGGTACTGTGGAGAGACTAAGAGAAACAAGTGCGACGTTCTTTGGAAAAAAATAAACTCCTCCGGAGAAATTTTAAGGCCCCTTAGTAACTGAAGGAACAGTAAAAAGGAGACAGTTCTGCTGCCAGCCGCTTCGGAATGGATATTTTGATAATATTGTATGTATAATTGTGTAGTAAATAAGTAACATTACAATTAAGAGAAATTAAATATTTGCGTGAATCTAAAAGTTTAAACAGAAAGTAAAATGTATTTCGAAAATAATTCGTAAAAATAGAATCAAAACAAAAAATAAATTCTTAAGAAAATTCCAAACTAAAAAAGGAAAGAATAGATTTAGATTTTGAAAGCAATTCATTAATCAAGTTTAAAGAAAATATTCGTGAAAATTAATTACTAAAATTGCTTAAAATTTAAAGAAACAAAATATCTGAATAAAATTGAGAATTAGAACAAAAAATATATAATTAAAAGAAATCGTAAAAATTATTTTATTAAGAGAAATATTCAATCGAAAAACAAGTCGTACAATACGCACACATAAGTTGAAGTTAACAATTACTAGGTTAATCTAACATTTAAGTAAACATTCATACATGTATTCCAATTTTAATTTTCAAAATACAATGTCCAACCCTAATAATCTTGTCCGTCCCCCTGTTGGCAATAATCCCCCTTTGACACAACAAAGAATAAACGAAGGAAATCCACCTCAGCAATAAGCCCAAGCCCCCATAATTCCTTCCCCGGAGTTAATTAGTATTATTGCAGGCGTAGTTAACTCTATTGTTGGGCCAAACTTCGATGCAATGCCCACACCAGATCAAGATATAAGCCCTGAATGCAGAGCAAATATTGAAGAACTCGATAAAATACCGGACGTAGTCCGATCCCTACGCGATTTTTCGGACAAACCAGGAGAGTTTAGCTCCTGGCGTAAAAGCGGAGAACGTATTCTTAAAATATACGAACCACTCCAAGGTACTCCGAAATACTACGGTATCCTAAGTATTATAAGGAACAAGATAGTAGGAAATGCGGATGCGGTATTGGAATCGTACAGTACACCCTTGGATTGGAAAGCTATTTCCAAATGCCTTTTGCTCCATTATGCGGATCAAAGAGACTTAGGCACTTTAGAGTACCAAATGACTTCGCTAATCCAAGCGAACTCTTCTATACAAGATTTTTACCAATCCGTATACAAACACTTGTCTCTTATTCTAAACAAAATGTCCTGCATGGACGTTGGTCCAGAGGCTCTCTCGCTCTTAACGAGCACATATAGGGACAAGGCTTTAGACACATTCATACGTGGACTAAATGGAGATCTTCCAAGGCTCTTGGGTATGCGAGAACCAACCGATCTACCCGAAGCACTAAATTTGTGTCAAAAACTTGAGAATCAGAACTTTAGGTCGCAGTACGCAAGCAATCATCAAAACTATCCAAAAAAATGGCAACAGTCAGAACCTCGATCTTCACCGATAACACACAGGTATTCTCCCCCACAGAGACTACCGCAACATAAACAACATTTTTATCCTGAAATAGCATATCTACCACAACCGCAGCAATTTAGAAACAATTTGGATGTTTATCCTAACTATACTAATTACTTTTATCCCAATTATCCCAAAAACTCCTATTCTAACCACCCAAATAACTCTTACAATAAGTATCCCAGTAATTACCCTCATTATTCCCACAATAATTACCCGAATTATAACCCTAATTTGGCTCCTCCACGCCCGCCTAAACCTCAATCGAGACCAATTCCGATGGAAACAACTACGATCAGATCCTCCGCGATAAATTACCAGAATAATCCTCAACCTTTTAAATATGCCGGAAAAAGGACACAGGGCCAAACCCCCTCGTTCCAAAATAGAGTCCCTCCGAAAGTTCAGAGAAACTACCACATAAGTGTTGACAATCCGTCACCAACTATGTCCCCGAAATTCTCGTTGCAGCCAACAGGATATATTTCACCAAATGATCTATATGCCTTCTACGAACAGCCATATGTAGAAGAAGCCGCACACGATCCTGACCTCTATAACTACATGCAGCAGCAAGCCGAATCAGTACAGAAAAACGAGCCAGCGCATGCTAATCAGGACCTCGAAATTGACCAAAGCGATAACAATTTTTTAGACTAAGCGACTCTTCGTTGCCCTACTTTGAATGTAGAACGAAGAGTGGGAAAATTTTAAATTTCTTAATAGATACAGGCTCAAGTAAAAATTTTATTCAACCTTGTTTAGTAAAAAAAACCTCTTTCAAATGAACAGTTTTTTTTGGGCAAAATCAATAACAGGTGAGCTAAAAATAACTCAACACACATTTATTAACCTCTTCATTCAAAAAGATATTAAGCTAAAATTTTACATTCTCCCATTTCTTAAATCCTTTCATGGAATTTTGGGAAATGACAGCCTCAAGCAATTTTCAGCTGTAATTCATACAAAGGATAAATACATGTCTATCCTAGGCAGAGTCAGAATAAAAATCAGGCAGTTAGAATCACTTTCAGTCAATCCTATAACTGTTAAAATGGATCACATGTCAGTCTCACAGAGGAATGCTATTGGTTCTCTGGTTCAAAAATTTAATTTTTTATTTGCCGATCCAAATGAAAAACTCACATATGCTACGAAAGTAGTAGGCGAAATACGCACAAAAACAGACTCTCCAGTATATTCAAAATATTACCCATATCCTGCCTCACTTAAAGAGGAAGTGGAAAAGCAAATTCAAAAACTGCTCGATGATAACATTATTAAACGATCTCGTTCCCCATACAATTCCCCGGTGTGGATTGTACCTAAAAAGGATGACGCGAACGGCAACAAGCAGTACAGACTCGTAATAGACTATAGGAAACTGAATAGCGTTATTATCTCAAACAAATATCCGATTCCCGAAATAAACGAGGTTCTGGCGCAATTAGGACAATGCGCATTCTTCACTGTCCTAGATCTCAAAAGCGGATTTCATCAAATCCGACTAAGGGTATCCGACACCGAAAAAACCGCTTTTTCGGTAAACAATGGGAAAAATGAATTTCTTCGTCTCCCGTTTAGAATGAAAAATTCACTTTCGATCTTACAAAGATTACTTGATGACATTTTGAGGGAATATATAGGAAGGGTATGTTTTGTCTACATTGATGATATTATCATCTTTAGTAGAATGGAAGAAGAACATGTTAGGCATGTGAGTAAGGTATTCAAAACTTTGGCAGAAGCCAATATAAAAGTACAATTGGACAAATGCAGCTTCTTTAAAGAAGAAGTTGAATTTTTGGGCTTCATTGTATCGTCAAAAGGAGTAACAACAAATCCGTCTAAGGTATAAGCTATCGTTAACTTTCCAACTCCTACTACCCTCAAGGAACTTAGATCTTTCTTTGGACTCTCTGGGTATTACAGGAGATTTGTCAAGGATTACGCTCAAATAGGAAGACCACTTACAACATTGCTACGTGGTAAAGAAGGAAGAATATCTAAAACTCAATCAAAGAAAATTTTTATTACCCTCAAGGCAGATTCACTCGCCGCTTTTCAGAAAACAAAAAACTCATTAACCTCAAAAGATTTACTTCTAGCCTATCCCGATTACAAAAAGAGCGTCGAACTAACCACAGATGCCTCTAATACAACTATAGGTGCTGTACTATCCTATTTATTTCTAGGTCATTGAGTAAAACCGAGGAACATTTCGCGGCCAATGAGAAGGAGATGCTCGCCACCATTTGGGCACTCAATTCTCTTCGGAATTACCTTTACGGTACCGCACACGTTAAGATCTATACAGATCACCAGCCATTGACTTACGCTTTAAGTCATAAAAATAATAATTCCAAAATGAAACGCTGGAAAGCGATTCTGGAGGAATACAATTATGAGTTACAATATAAGCCTGGAAAAAGTAACGTAGTAGCGGACGCACTTTCTCGTTCACCACAGTTCTCGCAAGTTAATTCCTTATAAGTCTCCCAACATAGCGATTAGAGTTCATCTCACGATCTGATCCCTGCAGTAGAAACCCCGATTAACGTATTTAAAGTTAATGTTGCTCATTGGAAACGAGCAGCCATACCAGTTTAAAATCCCTTTTCCCACATATCATAGACACATTTTTATACAATCTAATTATACTCAAGAAGATCTCATCGCATTGTTCAAGCGATTTCTTAACCCTAGTGTTATAAATGGACTTTACACAGACGAAGCGACAATGAGAAAAATTCAAGAAATCTATCCACACCACTTCAGATCTTACAAGATACGTTTTACCCAATCCCGGGTTAGCTACCTTCAAAACTCAATAGACCAGGAAGAAGAAATCCTTAAGGAGCATAACAGAGCTCACAGGAATGGTAATGAAAATAGAATACAAATATTACAAAAATTTTATTTCCCTAAAATGAAAGCTAGAATTCACGAAATAATTAAGCAATGCAAAGTTTGTAAAGAACAAAAAAATGACAGACAACCGAATAAACCAGAACTGTAAAGCTCTCCTTTACCTCGTTATCCAGGTCAAATAATCCATATTGACATTTACTCCACAAATGGCAAATTTGTCCTCACTGCAATGGACAAATTTTCAAAATATGCTCAAGTGCGAATCATTAAATCAAGAGCAGTCCAGGATGTTAGAGAACCACTAAGACAGATCATTTTCGTATTCGGTGTACCCAAAATGGTCGTATACGATAACGAAAAAACATTTAGTTCAGCATCAGTATGTTTCATGCTTCAAGACCAATTAGGCATAGAGATTTACAAAACGCCTCCTTATACAAGCGCAGTGAATGGTCAGGTGGAGAGGTTTCACTCCACCCTATCGGAGATAATGCGTTGCTTAAAGACAGATCGCATTCATAGATCCTTTCTCGAACTACTAGATCGAGCCGTATATGAATATAACTATTCTATACACTCGACTACAAAAAGACGACATATCGAAGTATTCTTTGGTAGAACAGTTAGCACTAACCCCGAACAGTATGAGAAATTTATACAGGAAATAATTGAACTATTAACAAAAAAGCAGAATGCTGATCTAGAATACCACAACAAAAATCGACAGAAAATTAAAATATACTCCCCAGGCGAAACTACATTTGTAAAAATAAACAGATGGCTAGGCACTAAACTTTCACCAAGATATAAAAAAGAGATAGTTAAAAAAGACAAAAATACTATTATTCTCACAGAGTCAGGAAAGATTGTCCACAAAAATAACATTAGGAATAATTTTTTTTTTCAGATTACTCATTGTTCAAACCTTTGCAGAAATCCAGATACTGGACTACTCCAATTCGAAAATTGTTACAACAAATATGGGCACTGCAAAGTTGCAGACAGGTGTATTTAGAATAATCCACGTAGACTTAGAAGCTTACGAAAATATAATGGAAGATATAAGACTACAGATGAGAAATATAACCGAATCCGACCCAATTTATCCCATTATATCCCATCAGACAACCCAAATCACTAACCAATTAAGCATCCTTAAACCAAGAATTAGAACTCCCAGATCCCTAAATTTCCTAGGAAGCGCGTGGAAATGGCTCGCAGGCAGTCCCGACCACGATGACTTTCAAATTCTAAAATCACATACGCAAAAGCTTTTGAGTAATAATAATAAACAAGTTATAATTATTAAAACATATGCCAAAAGAATCAGTAAATTAACTAACGTGACGAATGAAGTAATAGAACTTTTAAAATCAAACAATGTTTTAAAAAATCAATATACTCTAGATATTAAGTATAAATTAGATATTTTAAAAGAAGAAATTACCAACATTGAATACGCTTTACTTTGGGCGAAAAACAAAGTTGTAAACTCTTTTATTCTTTCCAATTCAGAAAATAAACTTGTAAAAGAAAAGTTTATACAAAGTAGCATACCCTTTATTAATTTAGAAGAAGCTTTAAATTTTGCCGAAATCAAAATAACATCAGATAAATTTAATATACTTTATATAATAAGCATACCTACAACGGAAAAATATATATGTGAAAGAATTTTATTAAAACTTATAAAATATCATAATAAAGCATTAAAGCTGCAATACGAAAATATACTAATTTGCGAAAATGACATATATGCTATAAAAACAAATTGTAAATCATATAATGAATTAACTGTTTGTAATAAGAATGAAATAATAAATTGATTATTGCATTCCAAATTTAATAAAAGGTAGACCATCAAGTTGCAATGAAATCAACAGCCAACATTTACCCACCGTCGAAGAGCTACAGCAAGGAACCATACTTCTAAATCAATTCAATGGATCAATATTAGTCGATAGTAATATCGTCAATCTTACCGGCACTTACATCCTGCAATATCATAATGCATCAATTTCCATAAACGGCCAAGAGTTTATCTCAAGGGAAATACCAGCTGCAAAACCGCTACCTGCAGTTCTGCATTCGAGCTCTTCTATGAAAACCTACAAAGAACTTCTAACAATGGAGATGCTGAAAGGATTGCATATCAACAACACTCTACATATAAATGAGGTTCAAGATCAAGGCCAGATGCACGTCACCATTAGCTACAGCATAACATCACTTTTCATATTAGCTATTATTGTCATCTTAATCAGACAGACTATTAGCCGAAGAAGGGAAAATAAGGTACCTGAAATTCAGCTCAAAGTCCAAATTGATGTCGAACCATGTCAATCAAAATCAATACCGGTTCTTTAAACAACGTCGAGTGAGGAGACTCGAATTTAAGAAGGGAGGAGTTAACCACATTCACGCTGGCACATGCCGCGCCGCTTCTCCAGGTTAATAACAATTTATGCTGAGTTGCACTCCCACGGTCAACAGCACTCCAAACAAACTCAAAGCTGTTCCTGGAAGCAACATTGTACCAGGCAAGCGACATCAGCAACTTTGGTGGGATACCTATTGCAACAAGTGTAGGTAGCTAAGTTATAAATAATTCCATTGTTAGGATAGAATTAAGTTCAGTTTTATTTTACAAGTCAATAAAGAACGTTCAATCAAACAAAATTGTTTTTTTTTTTTAAATCTCTTTACGGAAAGAAACCTAACTTATACAGCTCGAAACAAAAACTTTAATTTTGCGTTGAGGTGAGTCACCTACAGTCGGTAAGAATCCGGGATAAAATTTGTCCTGAAAAAAAAAATTGTATGGGAAATAATATTTTTCCCGAACTAAGTACTGGGCTTTAGGTTGAAAGTGTTAGAGCTTGTAATTCCAATCAAGATAATTTATTTAAAATAAATATGACTCTTAAATAAAGTTTCAAATTCCTACTAATGTTATAAATATTAAAGATTGAATGGATGAATGTATGGATGTTTGTTACTCAATCACGCCAGAACCTCTGAACGGATTTGGATGGAGTTGGGCACAGATATAGATTATGGTCTGGAATACCACATAGAGTTTTTGCCCCGGCTCCCTTGGGATAGATTTGTTTTAATTTTGCAACAACATGTGATTGAGTAAACTTGCATACCAATTAAATATGACAACGAAATAAATAAAATAATGCGAATTATAAGGGACATAAATAAATAAGAAACGGTAATTCTTTCCGCATTAGTTCAGCCGCCATCCCTGGTGATAAATCTGAGACAACAACCAGGTCTAGTCTCAGACTCTCTTCTTTCTCTTCTTTCTCTTCTTTCACCGGATGCCCGCGCTCTGTTAAAAAAACATATAAAGGGTATTCATAATCCCTTGAGCGCGTGCAAGCTTATAAAAAAAAAACACATATAACATCTGCTCATTCTACAAACAACCAACATAGCTTTTGTTCGCAAGAAGCCAAAAGCACACACGCACCCAAACCCGCTCAACATGCAGCTGCCGTTCCATTATTCCAGTAATCCAAAGCAACACGAAAGATATTCAACAAATCAATAGAAAGCTGTTATGGTTAGTTGTATGTTTTTTTAATTAAATGTCAATTATTATCAATTGATATAACTTACTAATATATTATAAATGTGAATGAATGTTTGGATATTTGATCCGCAATTACACATTAACTACTTAACGGATTTGGATGAAATATCATAGGTTGATGGATGGGGTACTAGATTATCACATAGGTCTGTTTCATCCCGACAAAAATAACGGTTCCTTTGGGAGAGGCTTAAATTTGAAAAAAAAAAATATATATACTTGGGTGTTTGTTCCGTATTCACTCCACAACTATTGAATACATTTTAATGAAATTAGGTGAACAGATGGTTATTAAATTAATAATTAAAAATCATTCAATAATAATAATTCAAAAAAATAAGATAGTTCTATGAAATTAATACTTTATAATAAAAACCATTCTAACAACCTCAGAAGTGGGATTCTTTTGGAAAGCTTGAATATTAAGACATCAGTACGACTAATAAACGAATAAATATGAACAGAACCAAGTTGAAAAATTGGCTTAAAAACATAAAATAGCATTTTCATCAACTGCCACTTATACACAATTAAATAAAATGCACGACTGGATCGCACGATCTTGCTCTTATGTTCGATCACATCGTATGCACGCTCGCCTGTCAACCTCGTGGTTGGGACATAAATAAATAAGACACAGTAATTCTCTCCGCATTAGTTCAGCCGCCATCCCTGGAGATAAATCTGTGACAACAACCAGCTCTAGTCTCAGAACATCGCGCCACACATCTTTCCTATCCTTGTTTCTCTTCTTCCACCGGATACCGCGCTGTGTTAATAAAAAAAAACATATAAAGGGTATTTATAATCCCTTGAGCGCGTGCAAAGTTAAAAAAAAAAAAAAAAAAAAAAAAAGATTTCTATTAAAAATCTAAATACATTTTTACAGTCATTTTTAACTCAATTTTGTGTATACATATACAAATTTTTTTATTGGTTTTTTTATTGGGTTTAATTAAAGAACAAATAATTCAAAATTCTGAAATAAATACTTTACCTAATTTGACTTTCAAAAAAAAGTACGTCAGTTTATTTCTTGAATAAATTTGAATTTACGTAAAAAAAAATTTAAAAATCTGAGGAGCGGTTTTTGAGAAAAAAAATATTTTTTTTAAACTTTTTGAAAATATTTAAAAAAATTCAAAAACGCCAATTCATAGGTATTCAGAAAATACATATAAATATAATTTTTGAAATAAATTTAATGAGCAGTTTTATAAATATAAGTTTTTTTAATTTTTTTCTTAAAAATGATTTTAAAAATACAAAAAAATATTAATTAAAAATATTGGTACGCGGTATATTTTGGGCAACCAAAACCTATAAATGTGTGTAATTTCGAAAGAATCGGTTGAGCTGTTTATGAGATAGCCGAAAGCAAAAAACGGTGCTATGTAAAGTATCGTTTTTAGATATTTTTCTAATTTTTTTTTCAACCCTATGATCGGTCGTAGCTAAAAAGCCGCACTGATTTTTCAGACTGACGGACTGACAGACTGACAGACTGACAGACTGACAGACTGACAGACTGACAGACTGACAGACTGACAGACTGACAGACTGACAGACTGACAGACTGACAGACTGACAGACTGACAGACTGACAGACTGACAGACTGACAGACTGACAGACTGACAGACTGACAGACTGACAGACTGACAGACTGACAGACTGACAGACTGACTAACAGACTGACAGACTGACAGACTGACAGACTGACAGACTGACAGACTGACAGACTGACAGACTGACAGACTGACAGACTGACAGACTGACAGACTGACAGACTGACAGACTGACAGACTGACAGACTGACAGACTGACAGACTGACAGACTGACAGACTGACAGACTGACAGACTGACAGACTGACAGACTGACAGACTGACAGACTGACAGACTGACAGACTGACAGACTGACAGACTGACAGACTGACAGACTGACAGACTGACAGACTGACAGACTGACAGACTGACAGACTGACAGACTGACAGACTGACAGACTGACAGACTGACAGACTGACAGACTGACAGACTGACAGACTGACAGACTGACAGACTGACAGACTGACAGACTGACAGACTGACAGACTGACAGACTGACAGACTGACAGACTGACAGACTGACAGACTGACAGACTGACAGACTGACAGACTGACAGACTGACAGACTGACAGACTGACAGACTGACAGACTGACAGACTGACAGACTGACAGACTGACAGACTGACAGACTGACAGACTGACAGACTGACAGACTGACAGACTGACAGACTGACAGACTGACAGACTGACAGACTGACAGACTGACAGACTGACAGACTGACAGACTGACAGACTGACAGACTGACAGACTGACAGACTGACAGACTGACAGACTGACAGACTGACAGACTGACAGACTGACAGACTGACAGACTGACAGACTGACAGACTGACAGACTGACAGACTGACAGACTGACAGACTGACAGACTGACAGACTGACAGACTGACAGACTGACAGACTGACAGACTGACAGACTGACAGACTGACAGACTGACAGACTGACAGACTGACAGACTGACAGACTGACAGACTGACAGACTGACAGACTGACAGACTGACAGACTGACAGACTGACAGACTGACAGACTGACAGACTGACAGACTGACAGACTGACAGACTGACAGACTGACAGACTGACAGACTGACAGACTGACAGACTGACAGACTGACAGACTGACAGACTGACAGACTGACAGACTGACAGACTGACAGACTGACAGACTGACAGACTGACAGACTGACAGACTGACAGACTGACAGACTGACAGACTGACAGACTGACAGACTGACAGACTGACAGACTGACAGACTGACAGACTGACAGACTGACAGACTGACAGACTGACAGACTGACAGACTGACAGACTGACAGACTGACAGACTGACAGACTGACAGACTGACAGACTGACAGACTGACAGACTGACAGACTGACAGACTGACAGACTGACAGACTGACAGACTGACAGACTGACAGACTGACAGACTGACAGACTGACAGACTGACAGACTGACAGACTGACAGACTGACAGACTGACAGACTGACAGACTGACAGACTGACAGACTGACAGACTGACAGACTGACAGACTGACAGACTGACAGACTGACAGACTGACAGACTGACAGACTGACAGACTGACAGACTGACAGACTGACAGACTGACAGACTGACAGACTGACAGACTGACAGACTGACAGACTGACAGACTGACAGACTGACAGACTGACAGACTGACAGACTGACAGACTGACAGACTGACAGACTGACAGACTGACAGACTGACAGACTGACAGACTGACAGACTGACAGACTGACAGACTGACAGACTGACAGACTGACAGACTGACAGACTGACAGACTGACAGACTGACAGACTGACAGACTGACAGACTGACAGACTGACAGACTGACAGACTGACAGACTGACAGACTGACAGACTGACAGACTGACAGACTGACAGACTGACAGACTGACAGACTGACAGACTGACAGACTGACAGACTGACAGACTGACAGACTGACAGACTGACAGACTGACAGACTGACAGACTGACAGACTGACAGACTGACAGACTGACAGACTGACAGACTGACAGACTGACAGACTGACAGACTGACAGACTGACAGACTGACAGACTGACAGACTGACAGACTGACAGACTGACAGACTGACAGACTGACAGACTGACAGACTGACAGACTGACAGACTGACAGACTGACAGACTGACAGACTGACAGACTGACAGACTGACAGACTGACAGACTGACAGACTGACAGACTGACAGACTGACAGACTGACAGACTGACAGACTGACAGACTGACAGACTGACAGACTGACAGACTGACAGACTGACAGACTGACAGACTGACAGACTGACAGACTGACAGACTGACAGACTGACAGACTGACAGACTGACAGACTGACAGACTGACAGACTGACAGACTGACAGACTGACAGACTGACAGACTGACAGACTGACAGACTGACAGACTGACAGACTGACAGACTGACAGACTGACAGACTGACAGACTGACAGACTGACAGACTGACAGACTGACAGACTGACAGACTGACAGACTGACAGACTGACAGACTGACAGACTGACAGACTGACAGACTGACAGACTGACAGACTGACAGACTGACAGACTGACAGACTGACAGACTGACAGACTGACAGACTGACAGACTGACAGACTGACAGACTGACAGACTGACAGACTGACAGACTGACAGACTGACAGACTGACAGACTGACAGACTGACAGACTGACAGACTGACAGACTGACAGACTGACAGACTGACAGACTGACAGACTGACAGACTGACAGACTGACAGACTGACAGACTGACAGACTGACAGACTGACAGACTGACAGACTGACAGACTGACAGACTGACAGACTGACAGACTGACAGACTGACAGACTGACAGACTGACAGACTGACAGACTGACAGACTGACAGACTGACAGACTGACAGACTGACAGACTGACAGACTGACAGACTGACAGACTGACAGACTGACAGACTGACAGACTGACAGACTGACAGACTGACAGACTGACAGACTGACAGACTGACAGACTGACAGACTGACAGACTGACAGACTGACAGACTGACAGACTGACAGACTGACAGACTGACAGACTGACAGACTGACAGACTGACAGACTGACAGACTGACAGACTGACAGACTGACAGACTGACAGACTGACAGACTGACAGACTGACAGACTGACAGACTGACAGACTGACAGACTGACAGACTGACAGACTGACAGACTGACAGACTGACAGACTGACAGACTGACAGACTGACAGACTGACAGACTGACAGACTGACAGACTGACAGACTGACAGACTGACAGACTGACAGACTGACAGACTGACAGACTGACAGACTGACAGACTGACAGACTGACAGACTGACAGACTGACAGACTGACAGACTGACAGACTGACAGACTGACAGACTGACAGACTGACAGACTGACAGACTGACAGACTGACAGACTGACAGACTGACAGACTGACAGACTGACAGACTGACAGACTGACAGACTGACAGACTGACAGACTGACAGACTGACAGACTGACAGACTGACAGACTGACAGACTGACAGACTGACAGACTGACAGACTGACAGACTGACAGACTGACAGACTGACAGACTGACAGACTGACAGACTGACAGACTGACAGACTGACAGACTGACAGACTGACAGACTGACAGACTGACAGACTGACAGACTGACAGACTGACAGACTGACAGACTGACAGACTGACAGACTGACAGACTGACAGACTGACAGACTGACAGACTGACAGACTGACAGACTGACAGACTGACAGACTGACAGACTGACAGACTGACAGACTGACAGACTGACAGACTGACAGACTGACAGACTGACAGACTGACAGACTGACAGACTGACAGACTGACAGACTGACAGACTGACAGACTGACAGACTGACAGACTGACAGACTGACAGACTGACAGACTGACAGACTGACAGACTGACAGACTGACAGACTGACAGACTGACAGACTGACAGACTGACAGACTGACAGACTGACAGACTGACAGACTGACAGACTGACAGACTGACAGACTGACAGACTGACAGACTGACAGACTGACAGACTGACAGACTGACAGACTGACAGACTGACAGACTGACAGACTGACAGACTGACAGACTGACAGACTGACAGACTGACAGACTGACAGACTGACAGACTGACAGACTGACAGACTGACAGACTGACAGACTGACAGACTGACAGACTGACAGACTGACAGACTGACAGACTGACAGACTGACAGACTGACAGACTGACAGACTGACAGACTGACAGACTGACAGACTGACAGACTGACAGACTGACAGACTGACAGACTGACAGACTGACAGACTGACAGACTGACAGACTGACAGACTGACAGACTGACAGACTGACAGACTGACAGACTGACAGACTGACAGACTGACAGACTGACAGACTGACAGACTGACAGACTGACAGACTGACAGACTGACAGACTGACAGACTGACAGACTGACAGACTGACAGACTGACAGACTGACAGACTGACAGACTGACAGACTGACAGACTGACAGACTGACAGACTGACAGACTGACAGACTGACAGACTGACAGACTGACAGACTGACATACTGACAGACTGACAGACTGACAGACTGACAGACTGACAGACTGACAGACTGACAGACTGACAGACTGACAGACTGACAGACTATAGTACATATAATCGCAAAAAGCTGTATGAAGAAAAACTTTCAGAACTAGAAGAGGAGAATTTTTAAAATTCCAACAATTCCGCAAATAGTCAAAGAAATGCACCTAACCCTTTGATAAGCCAAAAAGAACTTGGAAGCAACAATCAAGTCAATTAACCTGCATCCGAAAATCGGATTCTATCTCTTACAGCAGAGGAAGCTGAAATTTATATACACTTGTGAATACTAGAAAAGCGTTTCGCAACAATTTTTTGTCAATCTTTGGACATTCATACTCTATTTCTGGAGTAATCGACATTCTACGAAAAACAACTTTCCAATCATCGAAGCTATCTGTTATAGGTTATATTCTTAAAATGGAAGAGTTGGCTGCACGTGCCAACATTTATGAAACATAAGTTATTCGATTCATAATTGAAGGTTTTCAAGATAATTCAATAAACATTGCTGTATGGCTTACAACATCTGAAGCAATTGTCTCATCAATATAGTAAATTGCTCTGCAAACATGAAGCAAATGAAGCATTTATATTTTCTAATACTTAACTACGAGAGAGTTTTCTACAATACCAACTTTTTCAAAACCAAATATTGATTGTTCCAAAATATAGTGCTTCAATTGCTCAAATGTGGGACATTTTGCCAATTCATGTCCTTATCCCAAACTTGAAAAAGGTTCATGTTTTCAATGTGGAGCATAATTTTAGAAACTGACAGCAAGAACCTACGAATCAAGTGGCTCTTTTAGATGAATTCAACTCTAAGAACACCGAAAATGGAGAAACAAAATATAACGATCCTATATCCGAGTTAAATTATGAAAGTGTTGCCTTTTTGATTAATGGTTTTAGGCATAAATGTAATACTTTCCTTTCACTTTTTGATTCGGGAAGTCCAATTAGTTTAATGAGAATATCTGCTGTTCCAAATAATTTAACCAATCAATGGACTCAATATTCTGGTTTCAAAGGATTGGAAGATTTTAAGTTATATTCTTTCGGAAAAATTAAAATGGAAATTTTCTTTCGGAATTTTTATAAACAAATTAATATTTTTGTTGTACCCGATTCGGTTATTCCATATCCCCTCTTGTTGGGTCGAGACTTTTTGAATGCATTTAACATTAAATTTATGATAGTTGATTAAATAAAATTCCAGAAAAAAATGTTAAAATTTTACATGATCCAAATAAAAATGAAATAAAAATATCAAATAAAATATAACATTGTGTGCATGATTCCAGTGAGAATGCGAATTTTAACTTTTTGCCTAATTGCAACAAATATCAACTCTCTAACGTTGTTGAAATAACTGATTTGTTAAATTGTATCGATCATTTTGTTCCGGATATTTTTAAAATAGAGGAAGATGCACTTTTTGAATCATTTGATATTAATGTTGGCATAAGCCCAATGCACCGGAAAGAGATTAAAACATTAATTGAGAATAATTATCTAAATTTTTCAAATATTCCAATTTCTTACGAACAAAAATATGATATGAAAATTCACTTAACTTCCGAAATACCTATAAGTTCACCACCTCGAAGCAGTGGCAGATTAGCCACTAGGCTCGTTAGGGTCGAGCCTAGGGCGGCAATTTGTAGGGGGCGGCAAATTTTGTATGATATTTTATTTTAATCGCAAAAAAAATAAGAAAAAAAACAAAGATAAAGAGTGATGACATTCAAAAGGGGTACTCATCATTTTAGGTACCTGAAAAGACGAAATTTAGATCTCTGGCCTGATTTTCCGCCTATTCTTCAGCTTTATTTCGGCGAGGTCTATTACATTATTTTCAAGTATAAGTGTTTTATATTAATCCTTATAACGGGTGATTTTGTTGCTACTTGGTTTTTGACGTTTATATTTTTGACAGATCACACATGACAAATTCCACGAACATTTAACATTTCGATTCAGTATTGTTTGCCATTTCATCATGAATAGACTTACGCCTGAACAACGTTTGCAAATTATTGAAATTTATTATCAAAATTCGTGCTCTGTGAAAAATGTGTTTCGCAAGCAAAATTGTCTTAAGCGACGAGGCTCATTTTTGGCTAAATGGATACGTGAATAAGCAGAATTGCCGTATTTGGAGTGAAGAGCAGCCAGAGGCAATTCAGCAGCTACCAATGCATCCCGAAAAATGCACTGTTTGGTGCGGTTTATGGGCAGGCGGCATCATTGGGCCGTACTTCTTCAAGGACGATGAAGGCCGCAGGGTTACGGTCAATGGAGAAAGGTACCGTTCGATGATAACAGATTTTTTTTGCCGAAAATGCAAGAATTGAACTCGGTCGACATGTGGTTCCAACGGGACGGTGCCACATGCCACACTGCACGCGAAACCATGCATCAATTGAGAGGCGAATTTGGTGAGCAGTTGATCTCACGTTTTGGCGCAGTCAATTGGTCACCAAGATCATGTGATTTGACCCCGTTAGACTATGTTTTGTGGGGCTATGTTAAGTCTATTGTCTATGGGGACAAGCCAAACACGATTGCTGCCTTGGAAGCCAATATTGAACGCGTCATTGGTGAGATTCCGGCCGAAATGTGTGAAAAAGTTTGCCAATATTGGACCTTCAGAATGGACCATCTGAAGCGTAGCCGCGGGCAACATTTAAGTGAAATTATTTTTAAAAAGTAAATGGCAGAAATTGATTTATCGATCCAAATAAAAATTTCATTCACTTTTTACAAGTTTCTGTGTTTTTTTGAATTTTCAAAAACCAAGCTCTTAAAAAATCACCGTTTATTAATGTATTAAGGACAATTCGCTAATAGCACGTACCCCACACTTTACTCGAAAATATATATACATATATTAGAGAGTGTTGTAAAATATCCTTTTAAAAATGTATTAATATACTTATAAAAAATAAATTTATACTTATACATTTTACGAAAATACACAAAGTATTATTTGAATATAAATACAAGTAGGTATTTTTTTTTAATTTTCCAAATTTGCATACCTAGTACCATTCATTAAATACACATAGATAGCCCACGGCAATTGGCAAATTTCAAACAGTCATTATAATAGTGTTTTTGTGTCAATAGAATATATTAGTGTAGAATTAAAACTATTTGAAATTAATTTTTTTAGGTCAATCGACCGTTATCTGTACATCGATAAGAAACCGGTTTTGAACAATAAGCGGTCGCTGAAGGCAATAAAACGTTCAAAATGATCGGCAAGAAGCCATATGTTCTAAATATTAACATGAATTTAATATTTTGTAGTCAGCAGGTTTTATGTAACAATTGATGATGTAAATAATTAAATAAAAATAAAACAAATGGAGCGAAATGGTTTTGAACTGAAATTTCTTTCCTCCACTTTCCTTCGAGACTAACTAAAATTAAGTATCTACTCTAAATGTCTTGGATTTTTTTTATAAGAAAAGCTACATACCAATGCCATTTTTAATATAATATAAAACTATTTGTCTTTTCAACAGCAAATAAATAAACCACCATGGAACACGTAAGCGCGGATCCAGAGGAGGGATGAGAAGTCAATAGAAGGCAATAGAAAAAAGCAATCAACTTCTTGGGTTATCCATTTTGCGGTTTCAAAAGTATAGGGCTGGAATCCGACCTCGGTCAAATTAAATTGTTAAACCAATTTTTTATTTTCAGTTGAAAGTCTGACATTTACGAAAATGGATCGCTTAACTATCGCACAACGCATAAAAATTGTAAACCTACTACAAAAATGGTGATTCTACAAAAATGGTGATTCTGCCACATTCACATATCGTGCTTTAAGAGATTATGGTTTACATAATCGCCCAACTACGCAAGCAATTGGTAAAATTGTGAAGAAATTTGAAGAGACTGGATTGGTTACAGATATTGTAAGGCCTGTGCATCATCGTTTCGCTCATACCACTAAAAATATCGCTGCTGTAAGTGAAAGTGTTGCCGAAGACCCGAATGTGTCGATTCCTCGTTGTTCTCAGGAATTAGGACTGTCTTACGGCACATTATGGCGTTTTTCATTTGGATCTACACCTACATCCATATAAAGTGCAGCTCACAAAACAACTGAAGCCAGCTGACCATTCACAGCGTCGTAGAGACGTCGAATGGGTGCGTGAACAACAGGCGGTGGACGGCGATTTTTCGAACAAAATTTTCTTTAGCGACGAAGCACATTTCTCAATCGGTGGGTATGTTAATAAACAAAATTGTCGTATTTGGGGTTCTGATAATTCTCAATTAATTGAAGAGAGGCCATTACATCCACAAAAAGTCACTGTTTGGGGCGCTCTTTGGTCCGGAGGTGTGATTGGACCTTACTTCTTCGAAAACGACGATGGAACGACTGTCACCGTCAATTCGGAACGTTATGGTCATATGATTTTTTTGCCTGCTATTGAAGAATACGACTTGGAGAATATGTGGTTTCAACAAGACGGTGCCAAATGCCACACAATTCGAGCGAATATGGCTTTATTGGAAGAGACATTTCCTGGCCGCGTAATTTCTCGTCGTTGCGATATCAACTGGCCACCAGGATCATGCGATTTAACACTGCTGGACTTTTTTTGTGGGGCTACGCGAATGCAGATAAACCTTTTAACTCTTGAGCGCTTGAAAACCAACATTTGTCAAGTTATGGCTGAGATACCGCCCGATATTTTTCAAAAAGTGGTTGAAAATTACCTCAAAAGAATCGATGATTGCAACAATTCGTTTGGTGGGTATTTAAATGATGTAGTATTTCAAACATAATGTCAACGTTCAAACTTTATAATAAAAAAGAAATATCATTTTTATATGTGCTTTATTTTCGTTTACTTTTGAACCGCAAAATGGGTAACCCTTATATATCGTATAATCTGTCTTATTGTTGAATTAATTGCAATAGTATAAACGCAATTCCCATTTGCCGCATACAAAATATTTGACGAGTTCCCAGTCTTAAAACTTAATAGGTTCTTCGTTGAAATATAAGGAAAAATATACTTTCTCTATACTTAGTATTGCAATTTTGTTTACAAAAATTCTATCCAATTTATTCAAAACAATGACCATTTACATATTTCGAAAATACTACCGCCGCATTCAAATTTGTCACCTCCAAAAAGACAAAAGTGTCCTATTACTCTTAGATTTCGATGTCAGCCCATTCAAATTACAATCCTTGGATAGTATTAAAATAGGGGGCGGTAACCACTCAGCGTGCCTCAGGGCGCCGAGAAGGTTAATCCGCCACTGCCTCGAAGGCTTTCATATGAAGATAGACGTATTATCAGAGATATGATAAGTGACGTTTTGAAAAACAAACAAATACGACCTAGTAAGTTTCTAAAAAAATCTATTAAAAAACGAATTTGTGTTGACTATCGACCCCTCATTAAAATCATGGTGCGAGATAGTTACCCATTACCTCATATAGATGATTGTTTGGGAAGATTTGAAGGAAAGACATATTTTACAACCTTAGATCTTAAAAACGGATTTTACCGTATACAGCATTTGTTATTCCAGACGGACAGTTTGAATCTTTACAAATGCCATTTGGATTGAAAAATGCGCCAGCAGTATTTCAGCGGTTTATTAACAACATATTAGACTCATTTATCGAAGAAGGTGTGGTTGTTATATACATGGATGATATTACAATTTCAACCAAAACCATTAAAGAACATTTAGACGTACTCCAAAGATTACTTCGACGACTTGCTGAATTTCGACTTTTTTTTTTTTTTTATAACTTTGCACGCGCTCAAGGGGTTATGAATACCCTTTATATGTTTTTCTTAACACAGCGCGGGCATCTGGTGAAGAAGAGAAAGAAGGATAGGAAAGATGTGTGGCGCGATGTTCTGAGACTAGAGCTGGTTGTTGTCTCAGATTTACCTCCAGAGATGGCGGCTGAACTAATGCGGAGAGAATTACCGTGCCTTATTTATTTATGTCCCTTATAATTCGCATTATTTTATTTATTTCGATGTCATACTTAATGGGTATGCTAGTTTATTCAATCACATGTTGTTAGTGTTATGCCTAAACAACATGTAATGAGCAAAGCAGCAACTTATTTTATGACAATTTTGAGAATTGGTTTTTTTAATGGAATATAAGAAGACATAGACAACGGCAGGAATCGAACCTGCAACCACGAGGTTGACAGGCGAGCACACAACTATCGCCCCACGGCCACCCCCAACTGAAATTTAAGAAGTGTCGATTTTGCTACAACGAAATTGATTTCTTAGGATTTCAAATCAATAAGAAAGGGGTCCATCCTCTCAATGGACACAAAAGTAAAAATTTCCCTATGAGAATAGAAGAAGTTTCAAATTTTGTCTTTGATTATGGTTTAGTTTATAGAAAATGGAAATCTGTGGTTATATGTACCAAAAGAAATGGAATTGCAAATTATAAGAGGGGCACATGAAAAATATTGTAATATCACCCATGAAATGTCTTGAACAAATTAAAATGCATTATTGGTTCCACAGGTATGAGAGATAAAATTGAAAGGTATATTCAAAATTGTATTCAGTGTTTAACGTATTCTGTGCCACACCATAGTTCATATCGTACTCTCCAACTAATTCAAAAGAAACCTATTGTAACGGAACCTGTGTTCGCCCCCTACTTCCTACGCCGGCATGCTTGTATATTTAGCTTAGCTCGTCGGCGGAGTGGGTTCTTGTACCCCTCATGGACTGTGTTACTATTTCATGCCAAAGAAAATAAGACTGATATCGTGGGACCCTATGTATGGATTGAGAGGAAGAGGGTGTGGTCCTGAAGTGGGGGAAGGTCTTAGATGACATTGACCCTCAACGATTTGCCCACCCTTGTATCATCATGATACCACCATGGCTGATGCATCCTCTATATTTTCATCAGCCGTGGCGCAATAGTTGTGTGCTCGCCTGTTAACCTCGTCGTCCCAGGTTCGATTCCGAAAGGTAGTGCACCACTTTGAGGACTGTGCTGTAGATGCTCTGTAATTAAAGATTATGTAATCCCTATTTCCTTTTTCCTTTTGTCCTATTCACTTTCTTTGTTTTTTTTTTTGTTTAAATTAAGATTTTTATTTTATTTTATATTTAAAAAAATGTTTGCCATTTAAAAATTTTGAATTTTATTCAAAATTTTAAAGTAAACTAATTTTGAACAAAATTACCATCTGAGATTAAATTTTTTTTAAAGAAAAAAATTAAGATTACACCAAATTAATTCATTACATTTCTTTTTTGTTTGTACACTTAAACAAAACATTTTACAATTTACGCGGTCAGAGAGGGAGATGAGGCGGAACAGTAATGAAATTTGAGAAAACAAATGCTATAGGAGTTGGAAGGTAGGTACACAATGGACACAATTAATTACACAGGTAGGTATGTCTTTTATTTTGGCAGGATCGGCGATGATGATGTTGATGGGATGGATGCTGAAGATGATGATAGGGTTTATGTTATGAACTAAGGTAGGTATAGGTAATAGTTACACATAAGAATATAATTTAAGTTTCCTTTTGTTTTGATTTTATATTTTGTTTGTCTTAACTTTTCAGTTTTTTTTGTTTTATTTTTCAGGTAAGTACAATTTTTTTAATTTTTGTTTTCCAGGTAAAAAATCGATAAATGTTAGAAAACTTAGTTTGGAGGGGGAGGGGTTGGCAAGCACGGCACTGCACTTTCGAAGTAATTTTTCTTGTATGTATATATATTTCTCTAGTTGCTTTTATTTTAAATTAAATTAATTTTATTTGCTTTATTATTGTTTTTTTTTTAATTTCTTATTTAGCTTATAGTTATTGTAAGTCGTTATAGATTATTTTTATAATTCGTGCTCGATTATTATGAGATATTATTGCCACACACTTAATTTATTAATACTTTAGAAGTTTTGACCAAGTTGGATTTTATGTGGACTTTGGAGAATTTTTAAAAATTGATTCTCATCGGCTTTATTGGTCTTTATGATGATTAAATGAAAGCAATTTTCATTTTATTTTTCCAACGTTTCGGCGGTGGTTGCCGTCTTCTTCAGGGGTGTCTTTATTTTATTGATAAGTGGCTAAATCAAGAATGAATACAGAAAAAGCATGTGTGTTAATTATTGTAGCACTGGCTACAAGAAATGTTAAAAAAAAGTGGGTAAAAAAATGGATACTGAAAAGACAACAATTATCGCATTGCAATTTAATTCGGGAAATTCAGCTATCGGAAGGAGGAGACTTCAAGAACTATTTTCGAATGAGCGATGAAAACTATGCTTATTTGCTGAAATTGTTTGCCCCGTTAATTAAAAAAAATGCACTCATCTTACAACTACAATTAGCCCGAATGAGAGACTTGCGTTAACGCTAAGGTTTCTTGCTACAGGAAGGAACTTCGCAGATCTTAGGTATAGTGCAGTAATGGGAGCGTCGACAATTGGACAAATTGTTATTGAAACATGCCGAGCTATAAATGTTGTTTTAAGAAACTATATATAGGTAAGTTTTTTCATAGTTGAATATATTTTTGGAACGTTTTACTATATGCTGTCATATAGTATATAAATATGTATTATTTTAAGGTGTCCCAAAAAAAGAAGGGGTGGAGAAAAGTTGCGAAGGACTTTGGCCAGAAATGGAATTTTTTTAACTGTCTAGGGGCTATCGACGGTAAGCACGTTGCCATTCGAAAACCCCCGAATTCTGTCTCATTATATTACAACTACAAAAAAATAGATTTTGAAACGAATTTCTTATTTAGGTCATTAATTTTTAATGCTAAACTCAAATTTAAGTTACATTGCTGTCTTCCGATACCAGATTGTTTTAGAATTTGCCAAATTTAATAACTACTTTGGGAGTTATTAAATCGATTCGAATATAAAGCAAGTATGACGTTGCGTATAGCTAAAACAGTTTTGTTTCGTAAATAACAGTACCTTTGGTGAAATGTATCTATTTGAAATTTTTTCAACGGCACATGCGTGTCAAAAAGCCTAAGCACACTTTTGTTAAACAAATCAACTTGTTCACTGGGTGTGCATTTTGAAAATATATTATCCCAATTTGTATTTTGAACATCGGAAAGAAGTGCCGTATAGTTAATGTTATTTGTTAAAATGTTAAAATGGACACAAAATGATTTTTTAAGTTATTTTAATAAGCTTGGATTAGTTAAAATTAAATAGTAAAAAGAATTAGAAAAATGAACACCAGGAATGATTACTTTTCTTTTTTTGAATTCACGGATAATTTACGGATATTATTCGGCAGTTAATTGCATATTAAAAAAAAAAATTTGGACAACAACAAAAAAAATGTTCTACTTACTTTATGTGGAGACTTTTTCATCCTTCTTTATCATATTGTGGGAGAACGAAGAGCGCGGCAATGTTTTTGACTTCACGGATAATTAACGGATATTATTCGCCAATTAATTGCGTACTCAAAACAAATTTTGGACCAAAAACAAAAAAGTGCTCTGCTAACTTTATATTGAGACTTTTTAATCCTTCTTTATCATATTGTGGAAGAACGAAGAGCGCGCCAATTTTTTTGACTTCACGGATATTATTCGGCAATTAATTGCATACTCAAGAAAAAATTGGACTAAAAACAAAAAAAAAGTGTCCTTTACTTTATGTGGAGACTTTTTAATCTTTTTGACCATATTGCGGGAGAACGAAGAGAGTGGCAATTTTTTTGACTGCACGGATAATTTACGGATATTATTCGGCAATTAATTGCATATTAAAAAAAAATTTTGGACAAAAACAAAAAAAGGGTTCTACTTACTTAATGTGGAGACTTTTTAATTCTTTTATCATATTGTGGGAGAACGAAGAGCGCGGCAATTTTTTTGACTTCACGGATAATTTAAGGATATTATTGGGCAATTAATTGCATACTCAAAACAAATTTTGGACCAAAAACAAAAAAGTGTCCTGCTAACTTTATATGGAGACATTTTAATAATTCTTTATCATATTGTGGGAGAACAAAGAGAGCGGCAATTTTTTTGACTTCACTGATAATTTACGGATATTATTCGGCAATTAATTGCATACTCAAAAACAAATTTGGAACAAAAACAAAAAAGTGTCCTGCTAACTTTTTGTGGAGACTTCTTAATCCTTCTTTATCATATTGTGGGAGACCGAAGAGCGCGGCAAATTTTTTGACTTCACGGATAATTTACGGGTGTTATTCGGCAATTAATTGCATATTCAGCAAAAGTTTTGGACTAAAAATAAAAAAGTGTCCTGCTAACCTTATTTGGTGACTTTTTGAGATCATTATTGTGGGAGAACGAAGAGCGCGATAAATTTTTTGACTTCACGGATAATTTACGGATATTATTCGGCAATTACTGGCATACTCAAAAATTACTTTTTCGAAAGTGATCATGCTAACTTTATACGGCTCAATTGAAAGCAATACAAAAGAGCTTTTTCGGTGGCATTTTACCACAGATTTCTGTTTTTAAGTTTTTGAGAACAAAATTTATACTCTGTCCCCGAAAAATAGGCAGTACACGTCTTATGAGAAAGCTTTTTCAAAATCAGTAGCGTGTCATGTTTTTGCACTATACTAAACTAAAGGAAATTCTCCATAAAAAGTGTTTGCACGCCCGTAAATATACAAAATAATGAAAGAAAATGCATGCATCGGACGCAGACCCAACGTCCTACTCAGCGCACATCTGAGTGCCGACTGAATTTGAATTGCTTTGGCTGCTGCTGCTATTCAACCATTAACCCCCCATTAAATATTATGAATCAAAGTAAACAAGATTACGACACTTCTTTGTTTTTCTTATTTTATTGACGTCATATGTGAAACAAAATCCATTAATCCACAAACAACAACAATTTGCAGATTTTGTTTCACATATGACGTCAATAAAATAAGAAAAACCACGAAGTGTCGTAATCTTGTTATTTTTTGATTCATGATTAAATATTGCTGTGCATTCAGAGTTACCCGTGTCCATTTCTTAACTCGATCGGTTAGTTTTCCTTGGGTTTCTTTTGAGGTGCTTTTGATTTGAGAGCTTTAAAAAAGTTTTGAATGATGAGTGTTATCGTAGAGTGTTTTCATTTTTTAAACATCTTTTAATGTGTGGAAAATACGTTAAAATGCAGGAAAACAATTTTAAGCTGTTTTCTTTGAAGAGGAACATTATTTGCGTAGATTTTAATTAATGTGAAGTAAAGTAATTTTGAATAAAATGTATATTTTAAAGTTGTATTTATTTTAAAGTTTTGTGCAATTTGTATTTTTGACTCGTGTATTTTTTAATAAGGTTGGTTTTTTTTTTAAGTTTTGTACAATTATTTCGAAATAACTTCGAGGATTTCAAAAGACTTAAATTTTTGACGAGAGAAAAATATTCTTAAAAATTAGCAAAATAAGACAGAAGCTGCGAAGCAAGGAGCTGACATTTTTCCTCTAGATGAACGAACAGTTTACAGACTTCGTAACGAAGACAGTTTCAAAGGCCAAAACGACCAAACAAATACAAATGTGATAATGAATATTTTTTTATTTTTGCTTGTTTTTTATTTAAATGCGATTAGGCCTACAGGCGCCAAAAAATAAAAATGGATTCTTGTAGAATAGTTAGTTATAAGTATTTTCTAATATGGGAGGGGGGGTCTATCTCACCCCGCTTGGTAGGGAGGGACAATTTCATAAGAAAAGTACTAAAAATGGAAATCAAAATATTTAAAAATAACGGTTATACTTACAAATAAGTCTTATATATATTTTTTTTAAAGCCAATACCTTAATCTATTAGCTAATTTTTAAATCACGGTGCAGGCAAAATAATAACTGCTTTTGTAGTAGGGCTTAATACAATAATTGTATCATGCGGAAGAGGGGGTCTTTCTCCCCCCTTTTGGACGGGAGTGGCAATTTTCTAAAAAAAATACTTGGAACTAAAAAAAAAATATTTTTGAAGCCATAAACTTGTCTTCTTATCATTTATTTCAACTAGGTTGAATAGCGTTAATAGTTTTTGAAAAAAAAAAATAGCTTCAAACACAAAATGTATCAAACATTTTTTTAAGTAGCGAAATTAAATACTTATTGGCTTTAATTATTAGATGTCCTAATATATTCGTAATCGAACTATGAAAACTCGATGGTTTTATGTCCTCTATATTAAAATTAAAAATTACCAAAACTGCTTTTTATGAGATCCTTGGTTCTGGTTTTTTTTATATGTAGGTATACTTATTTACAAAACAGCTGGTGGTTATAGAGGGAGGATAAATTCAAAGTTTCTTTAAATCCAGACTCGGCAATACAAAATAAACCTTGAATACGTCCAACCTCGCACCCACTCCAAAGCCTATAGTATGCCCAGCTTGGTGGGTTGCAGGGGGGCAGCATGCCGCCCTTTACACACCTCACTGTTTTTTTTTTGTTTGATAAATTTTGAGTTTTAAGGTATTTTTTCAAAAACAGTTAACGCACATAACTAGACTGAAACAAATAATAAGACGACAAGTTCTTGGATTTCAGAAAACCTATATTCTTTTATTGTAAGTGTTGCAGTTGTATTTAAATTTTATTTTTTTTAATTTTAAGTAATTTTTTAGAACATAGAGGGAGATAGACCCACTCTTCCGCAGGATAAAATGATTGTATTAAACCCTTCTACAAAAATCCGTTCTTATTTTGTGCCACCGTAGTTTCCCCCAAAGTGAGATCACCGTAAATACAAAAAAAATAGTAGTTTTAGTAGAGTTTTAGTAATTTTCAATTTTCTCAAAAACTGGAATACATAAAATCATATAGTTTTCAGTTTTTGATTAAGAATTCTTCAGAGATTGTAAAAAAAAGGGATTATAAAATTTTACAGTTTTGAAAAAAATTACACTTTAAAATTTTTTTAGAATCTTTTTCTATACCAGATTTGAGTTTAAAACCAGTTTTTTTCAAAAATTATGCATAGATTCCATTTAATTTAAAAATCAGCTAATATATTAAGATATTGGCTTAAAAATAAGTAAGCTATTACACCTATTTGTAAGTATTGCCATTATTTTTATATATTTTTTTTCCATTTGTAGTACTTTTTTTTATGAAATTGCCCCTCCCGGCCAAACGTTGGGTGATAGACCCCACCCCCCAATACTAAAAAATACTTGTATTAAGTCCCTCTAAAAAAATCCGTTATTATTTTGTGGCGCCTGAGTTATCGTTTGTTGTAAAGTAAAATTGAGTTAAATAAATAGTAAAGTGATTTTATATAACTTTTAAGGGTTTCGCGGATACCCTTAAAGAAAAGCACCTATTGGCTTACTGCTCACTTGGAGGTGTGGAAAAAGATAAATATTTTTTTTTTTATTTAATTATTTTGGTACACATATGGTAACCCATACACACATTTCTCTCATATTTGCGGCCATTTATAGGGATAAGTACGGAAACCGTATGAGAACTTTAACTTGAGATAGTTTAATGCAAGCAAATGCAACCAGAGTGAATATTTTTTTGTTAGACAGAGTATAACACAATGCATATACATTGATCTAAGTGTGGCGGTAACAAGATCAACTAACCTTACCTAACCAGTCCTCTTGTTGCAAATGTTTTTTTTTATTTTGCTTCTAGATCAAGGGGTTTTTACTACACTTTAAATGTTAAAACATTGTGCGAACGATTATTAATTTATTTATAAATAAAAACAATGTAAGGGAAAAACTCGGTCGGGTAAAGAATTTCACATTCATGTGTTGCGGCTAAAGAAGAAGAGCTTACTTCACAATACGTCCGAAGTTGGGCTAAATATGGTAAACTGATGAGTATTCCACGAAGAGTGAGTATTACAGTGGAATAGTTTTAGGGGAGGAACGCAACTGGCTATTTCACTAGAACACTGTCTATAGAAATGCCGGGAGAAAAATGAAAGGCACGAAACATTGATTTTTGCATCAAAAAATATTTTTTTTTTTTTGAAAATTCAATATTTGAAAAACTGGTAGACAATTTTTTCTGAAATTTTGTTTGTAAGCTTATTTCATTAAATATTTAAGATTGTCATCCCAATTTTTCTTTAAAAAAAATGTAAGACATTTTTTATATAAATAAAATGCACGACTGGATCGTACGAACTTGCTCTTGTAGCTAACAACTTTCATGTAGCTAAACATTGACACTGTTTAGTAGTTAGGTAGTCTAGTTCTCCTATGCAGGTTTAAAGCCGAAGTTGGTAAGACTACATTGATTCTTAGTATAATGAATTGTCGAATGCATGATTCAATTAATGGTTACATAAGTACTATCCTGCAAATGTATACTTAAATAGATTTTAATTATGTAAATTAGGAGGGAACTATGTGCCTACCTATGTATATAGATGGCGCCTAGGTATGTTAATATGTACATACATATTTATGCTTAAGAATAAAATTTCAATTTTCCCTCTGAGGAATGCCAACAGAATCACACATACCAAATTTGAAGGTAATCGCTTAAGCCAGGCTGCAGCTCGTTATACATACAGACGGACAGACTGACAGTCAGACTGACAGACTTATATTTTTTGTCCATCACTTTTTTAGGCTTCTCTGTGATCGTAATGTCATGTTTGATCGTTAGAATTTTTTTTTGTTGCGAATACATAACTTGCCTTATAGTACCTATAATCGCAAATAAAAAATTAGGTAAAAAACGACTTTTAAAATATATTTAACCGTTTATATTAAGAATCTTTTGCATACAATGTGATCGAACATAAGAGTAAGTACGTTTGATCCAGTCCTCCATTTTATTTTTAATATATTCATATTTATCCACCAATTCAAATGGCAACTTTGCTTTCCCTAAAACTAAGGGTTATCCATTTTGCGGTTTCAAATTATATAGCTGAAATTCGACATCTGTCAAACTAAGTTGTTAAACCAATTTTTTTTTTCAGTTGAAAGTCTAACATTTACGAAAATGGATCGCTTAACTATCGCAAAACGTATAAAAATTGTTAAAAACTACTACAAAAATGGTGATTCTGCCACAGCCACATATCGTGCTTTAAGAGGAGATTATAATTTACATAATCGTCCAACTGGATTTGTTACAGATATTGTTAGGCCTGTGCATCATCGTTTCGCTCGTACCACTGAAAATATCGCAGCTGTAAGTGAAAGTTTTGGCGAAGTTCCGAATGTGTCGATTTCTCGTCGTTCTCAGGAATTAGGACTGTCTTACGGCACATTATGGCGTATTTTTCATTTGGATCTACACCTACATCAATATAAAGTCCAGCTCACACAGCAACTGAATGGTCACAACGTCGTAGACACGTCGAATGACTGCGATTTCTCACTCGGTGGGTATGTTAATAAACAAAATTGTGGTATTTGTGGTTCTGAGAATCCTCAAGTAATTGAACAGAGGCCATTACATCCACAAAAAGTCACTGTTTGGGGCGCTCTTTGGTCTGGAGGTGTGAGTGGACCTTACTTCTTCGAAAACGATGATGGAAGGACTGTCACCGCCAATTCGGAACGGTATGGTCACATGATTTTTTTGCCTGCTATTGAAGAATACGACTTGGAGAATATGTGGTTTCAACAAGACGGTGCCAAATGCCACACAATTCGAGCGAATATGGCTTTATTGCAAGATACATTTCCTGGCCGCGTAATTTCTCGTCGTTGCGATATCAACTGGCCACCAAGATCATGCGATTTGACACTGCTTGACTTTTTTTTGTGGGTCTACGTGAAAGACCGTGTTTATGCAGATAAAGCTCTAACTCTTGAGCAATTGAAAACCAACATGCGTCAAGTTATGGCTGAGATACTTCCCAATATGTGTCAAAAAGTGGTCGAAAATTACCTCAAAAGAATCGACGCTTGCAACAATTCCCGTGGTGGTCATTTAAATGATGTAGTGTTTCCTACATAATGTCAACGTTCATGCTTTATAATGATAAAGAAATATCATGAAAAAAGTATTTTATTTACGTTTACTTTTGAAACCGCAAAATGGGTACCCCATTATAACAACAAAGCAATCTTAAAATATTTTTATGTGTATCAGTAGCATCCATTTATTTTTCCCTAATAATATTTAATTTAAAAATGTTTGCGTACGTCACTAAATTTATGCATAGTATATAAACTATGTAGGCTCTCATACATTAATATAAACATAGCTTTCAGAATCACATGCATATTATGTGTATTGCACCCAAATTATAGGGTTATATGGCCTGTAGGAAATTTCGACATTAATGAAATTTTTTGGTGAATTCATCAGTATGTAATGATTTCATAAGAAAAAGGTTGCGCATTGTTTTATCAGTTAATTAAATTCAAATGAATTGAATGCTTACAATTCACTGCAATTTTAGTTACAAAATCATAAACGATGATTCCACTGATAAAGTGTAATGCATAGGTTCATGAGCTCTGTTCGCAAATGATGTTTGGTTCTCTGCGGTGGTTGTTCCGTTTTCTTTCCGGGAACAAAAAAAAATGCAAACAAAAAAAGATTGTGTGTACTTATGTACACGCGGTAGAAGTAAAACTTCCCTAATTTGAAACGATTTTTTCTTTCATAATTCTATGTCAGCTAAAACTTCATGGAAACCGATCAAAGAACAATGAAGTTGCATTAACACATCGCCCATAACGGCCCTCTCTTCCAATTGTACAAACGTCACTGTCGCGTCGCGGTCGTTTGAACTTTGACTCATGGTTCAGCAATTTTACATTATGTATATACGTTATACTACTCCGTATACTTATATAAATCTACGCGATATCTACTGAAGCTTTGGCAACGAGATCATCGACTTAAACATTACAGGCCGACTCCATTGGCAATAAATTTTCTCAAAATACTCATCCCGACATGAAATCTCCAATGGAATCGCATTGTTTCTTGTTGTGTTGGGATGTCAGCGAGCTCTCTAGCTAAGACAAAACAAATGCCCTGATAATTAACGACAGATATTTTCTTGGCGATACAAATATCAAGTGGAGTTGGCCCGTTACAGACATTAATACAGCACAATATAATGTCAAATTTATATGAGCATCAACAAAACATCCAACAAAAAATCGCAATAACACCTACAAAAAAATTGAATAAAAAAAAACAAAGCAACACAAAAAAAAATGTCATTGAATATACACACACAATTAATGTAGCTACCTACAGAATGAGAATCCACAACATGTAACAACAACAAAAATTTTGTTTATCTAATCCATCAACCCAAGCGAAGTTGTCAAATAAAAATTCATACTCTCTCTTTTTATCACCTTATCGTTAGAGTGAAAGATCGTAGTCGAGATTTCGGCTCGGTTGACTGCGCTTACATCATGAGGGCTACTTGTACAAACGTGGCTTAAATATTTGAACCGTGATTCAGCAATTTAAATTCACGATTTCGGCGGAAAATTTGGAGCTCAACGATAATTCAAGTTGCAAGTATATAATAGAAGTCTCATACATGCTTAACCCATCATTGAACCTCAGTTAATCTGCCGAAATCGGCAGGTAAATTTTCTGAACCACGGATCAAATTCACCAATTTCGACGAGTGAGATTCTCAACTTACACTCACGAATTTTAACCCAACGATTTGATCTCACCGATTTAACTTAGTAGCCCTATTAATAAATAAAAAATGCGTATTTCATGTCTAATACATGAGCTTACTGAGGGCCAGTTGTACACATGTGGTTTAAATATTTCAACAGTGATTCTGGAATTTTAACTCATGATTTCAGCGGATTAATTGGAGTTCAACGATAATTTAAGATGCAAGCATATAATAGAAGTCTCATACATTTTAACCAATCGTGAACCGCAGTTCATCCACCAAAAGCGGCAGTTAAATTTACTGAACCACTGATCAATTATTTGAACTACGTTTGTAAGTGGGCCTCCCACAAAAATTTAGTAGTTATATAATCGTTACACAAGTGACAATGGATAGAAAACTTTATCGGAGATTTGACAAAAGAAATTATTCACAATGCCCAAGAAAATAAGACAAGATTTACTGAAACCATTTCACAATTCAATGGGATGAATCTTTTCACGACGAGATTTAAGAAAATAATATTGATGCTAACTGATTTTCAATTACTTAATCTATTAATTAAACATAACGCGACGACATAAATTGTGTATCCTCGTCATAGTTTGACACTAATTTAACCCACGTATCGTTTTCGTATCACACCCATTGTGTTAAACGAATAATCAATTCTTACAAATGCATGGCAATTCTATTTCGAATTTGACAGCTGACTTAGGATTCTTTGTATAAATCAATACTGGTCTACGGTTGTCAACATGACAGTTTAATTTATTTTGTTTTTTGTATATATGCATGTACTAGCGGTCCAGCCGAACTTCGTCTCGCCCTAATTTAACGTCTTCAAATGAACTGCAAGAGCTATAATAAAACACAAATAGTTCAAATTTCAATGTGATTTAAAAATAGGGAGAGATTGATATGGTAAACAATGTTTTTTATTTGTTTTCCGGCGCAAAAGCAAACAACAAACACCGTTTACCAAGCTATCGACGACGTTCTTTTTCTTCGCTGCTAGTATTGCCCGTTCACAAATCCAATCGATATTTTTTATAATTTTTCGGAATGCCGGGTACACTTTACTTTGGTGACGAGTTTCTCCTTCGACGTTGTTAACTCGCAAAAATTGTGATGAATGATATCAATCCAATGGAGACATCAACACAAATTTGGTCATTGCCAAGCGCCAGCAGTAGGAAGTGGTCTTCAGAATTCAGCAGCCAATGGGCCGTTCTGCAATGCCACTCATATTTGTGGTCAATTTCAACTTATTGACATGCCGGCACAAAGACGACAATTTTAAACATCCATTATGTTTATCGGCAGCAGTAGATTTCAGCATGACGGAAAGCCTTCGACGAAAATCTCCACTGAGTAAAATCATATCCCCACCAAATCATCTGGAATCACCTTGTAAATCCTTCACTGTTAGGTCAACTGCCTCCAAAGCTCGTTTATTCATCCCAAATTATGATTTTGCATTCTCGCATCAACTTGGCTGTCGCCGAATTCTTGGTAATTGTGCATTATTGACTTTTCAACCGTGAGAAAATTCATCGCCTGCTTCAACGCGGAATTTGCATTTCGACCGCCTTCAAACAGTGTGGCAGCAAGGCCATAGATACCATGGGATTCAACAGACCGAGTTGTTGTTAGAATCAACTTAATGACGAATGTCTTGCATGTCACACCGGGGGCATCGAGAAAGTAAGTGCGATTGCGGAACCGTACTCCAAAGCAGCGCGATTGAAGTCTACATTTACCACTTTTCTTCTTCTAATAACTTTTTGTCGAATTTGTGGTTGTGATTGTGCAGTTTGACGGTCTACATTATGTGCATTGGCGGAATCAGTGTAATAATACGCAAAACTCGAATCAATTTCAGCAAACAAAAATAGCACATTTTCTGAATAGAAAATTATAATTTGAAAAGGACACCTGTCAAATCGCTCACAGCCCAAATCAATGCCTAACGCAATCTATCGGGTTGTGGCATTAATCGCAGGACAGCGTCATCTAACGTAGGTATATCTCATAATTTTCTCCACCAAAAATGCACGCAAAACTTCTTCTTTCGCAATGAATTACACAATTAACCGACATTTTCCAAGCTTCACAACGAATTTTCCACCTTTAAGTCGTCCAAAAAATCCACGGAAAATTCTAGACAGTTCGACAAAATAAAATATCAAAATCCATTTATTGTGAATCAAATGCTGTAGATGTGTTCATACACGTGGCAACAGATAGAATCCAAAATGAAGTGGGTGTATACAAAACAAAACACATTATTTATACTAATAAAGCAATAAACAAACATGTGAGTGCATTTTGGGTCATAACTCCGGTTTGAGACATCGGACAGTAAACAGATTTCTTATATGCACTCTCCAAACTTGTACTAAGATACCCTAAAAATGTTATTCAAATCGATAGAGCCAAAAAAAAGAAGATAGCGCGCAAACATAATTTGGATTATTTATTATATATAAGATATGTATTTATAATAATACATAAATTATGAAAAAGTTTAATTTCAAAAAGTTCAATGTGATATTTGGAACAATGTTTGTGATTGTACTAAAAAAAAATTATAAAGAAGTTGATTGCTTGTGTGTTTTTAAATGTAATGACATTTGATGTTGCCGTCGCCGTTGTCGTTGCATCGATAAGAACTTTTACCTCCAGTGAAAAAGTTTTACTTCAAAAATCCTTAACCCAACATAAAGAAAGGTTTCAGATGAACATTTCGTTTTTTCTACCTTCCCCGAGAAATGAGAATGAGCTCAGTCTTCGCTGGTCATAACATGAGTTCGTGGTTTTTTTTTAGAGAAAGTAAAAAACATATAAACCAGAAATTCCAGTTTTGTTCGCGATATTGTCATCATTTAAAGAACTATTCACATGAGAGCGACCAACGACCGACGACTAAATGAATAAATTCCATTTAAAACAATTTACCAACCTAACCGAATTGCATCTGATTGCTACGAACAGTCAAACTCTATTCACGTTCCACATAGCATCCACCATTCAACGAGTAATTTATTCGCGCGCGTCTAACATCAAAATCAGATTTTCAACCTATATTCGTGACGAATAAAATTAACGAACGAAATGTCAAAATGGAGGAATATTCGTTAATTCGTTGGTCGTTGGTCGCTTTCATGTGCATAGTACTTAACAAGTCAAAAGAAGTTTATTTTTTTTATCAAAGAGTTTTTTTTTGTTCAGAAACTGTATTAAGGCACCTGAAATGTTACAGTCATTAACCTTAGGATATTTGGCGAATGGTGGGTATTTCTTCGAATTTATTCAAAACAAAATTTAAAATTTCTAATATTTCTTTTAGCGCATAAATACTCAATACGTAATGCTGGCTTCGATTAAAAGTGCAAAGCCTTCGCAGAATTAACAACATGAATTGCTTAAACCGACATCAGATCAAATTTAAAAGAACCAAATAATGATAAGGTTTACTTTATCTAAACATATTTTTTTTCTTAATTGAATGTTGATATTATTGAGTAATTGTCGAATTAAAAAATTAAATTAATAAAATGATGTTTGGGGGTATACCATACATATACAATGTTTCTGTTTCTGTAAAAAAACATATTTTCTCTTTCACAGAAAACTGACACTTTCTTGTGATTTAATGCATTAAAAATGAGGAAAAAAAGCCAGTATGATACGGGCTTTACCTAGGGTTACCATTCTTCCCTCTCTTGCAGGGACTGTCCCACTTTCTAACCTCAAGGTATTTAGTTTATTTATTTTTTATTTTTTTTTATTTATTTGTTTCAAAATGTATTCTAACATGGTAAGATGAATCTTATAAGTACGTGAAAGTTTATAAATGTATGTACCTGTTCAAATTTTATTATAGGTACGTATATATAGAGCAAAAATTAATGTCAATGGTAATTAGAGTTATACAAAATTTTAAACTATGTAGATATGTCTAATGGCAAATTATAATTATTAACAGAAAAAAAAGGAAATGATAAAAGAGAAAGTAAGAAAAAAGGAGAAAGAAAAAGATACAGAACAGAAGGAATAAAGGATGTAATTTAGAAGTTAGTTGCTTTGATTAATAAAGAAAAAATTTAAACTACTTTGAAATTGATGTGCGTTGTTTACATCTCGCAGATGTGGTGGGAGTGAATTCCAAAGGCGGATAGCAGCTTTGAAGAATTGCCTTCCAGATGTAAGACAGCGGAAACGCGGAGGTATGAAAACGGTTGATCTGCTTGATACCGAGAAACGAAGAGAATCATACAGATATGTTGGTTGACCAGTACTTAAAATAGAAAATAGAATTTTTAATGTTCGAAACTTAATGAAGCTTGCAAATGGCATATTAAGAAGATTCAGGCTCAGATGAGAGATGTGATCATATTTTCGTAGTCCGTATATGTAACGAATGGTGCTATTGAATGCTAATTTCAATTTAGTTTTGCTAGCAGAGTCACAATTAAAAAATATTTCACAGCCGAAAGATAGAACTGGGATAACCAGTGTTTTATCTAGAATAATTCTTGTGTTCAATGGGGTATATTTTTGGAAAGTCCACAAATTTCGGAGAATTCCGTAGGTTCTTCCTACTATTAAATTTATGTGGCCACTCCACGTCAATATTCTATTACAGACCATACCTTAATGTTTAGACGACCTCACAAACTCTAAAGAAATACTGTTGAGCATTACCGATGGCAAGTAAGATACGTCTAACAATTTTTTAGAGATGACAAGGCATTTGCACTTACTTGGGTTGAGATTTAAACCATTTCTTGTTGCCCAGTTCCAGTTTAGCTGAAGATCCTCGTTAATATGGAAAACAGAGTTTTCTATAAGGCCTAGTGGGCAACTTAGGTATATTTGAATATCATCTGCATAGAAAAGCTTAGAGGAATGAATAATTATGGACGCTAATTCATTAATATACAAAGAAAACAGAAGTGGTGCCAGTATAGACCCTTGCGGAACGCCTCGTACTATTGGAAGGAAATCGGATACCTGATTATCTAGTCAAACAGATTGCCTCCTATTGGTTAAGTAAGAGGATAACAGTTTAATCGCTATCGAAAAAACGTTAAAACTTTGGCGAAGTTTCTTTAGGAGAATTGAGTAGTTGACCATATCGAAGGCCTTCGAAAAATCGAGGAGAACCAATATTCTGACGCTATCTTTATCAACTTCGACTCTTATATCTTCAATGACTTTCATTAGCGCAGTTGTACAGCACTGTTTGGGTCGGAATCCTGATTGAATATTGATTGAACGGTTATTACTCGTAATATAATTATTAAGTTGCGTTTGCATTATACGTTCACAAAATTTTGATAGGAATGGAAGAATGGAAATCGGTCTAAATTCATTGCACAGGGGATTTTTTGGGATAGGTATAATCTTAGCCAATTTCCATTCTTGAGGAAAAATTCAAGTCTAACTACTAACAGTGTTGAAAATATGTGTTATAAAGGGCAGAAACAAAGGTAGGTGCCTTTAAAGAAAATAGAGTTAACTCCATCCACCCCCACTGCGTTATATTTAACCGAAATTAAGTTTTGAACAACATCTAGATTTGTTACTACTGAAAAAGAAAATGAGGAAAAGGAAAATGTACCTTCGATAAAAACTTGCGATTTAATTCATTGCAATATCAATGTTGTTTTGAATTACAGGACTTTGTTTCCCGATTCCGAATCCTCAAAAGCTGTAATCCATCTGAGCTTGCGCTAAGGCGGGTGGAATAGAATATTCATTTTGCAGTTCTAATTTCTGAGACAAACTCTTCGACGCGGTAACGTACCCAACGTCGGTAGGCTTGATCACGTTGGTTTATAAGATATCTTATTTCATTAGTGAACCAGGGCTTTGAAATGGAAACGGGTCTTTTGGTTTTCAGTGGGACTTGTGTGTTGAACAAGTTTGTTAAGTTGTTGTTTAAAAACTTAACTTGGTCATCTGGTGAAGACAAAAGATAAATGTTATCCCAAGTAATACAGCGTATATGTTGTTCAAGTGACAATATGTCAATATTATTAAAGTTTCTTACTTGAAGAGGTATATGTGCTATGTTCAGTTCTGAAATCATAAGTTAGAAATATAAGATCATTACGTGCGAAAATAGGAGCACAAAGTTGATCGTAGCATAACACTTTGTCAGTATTATTAACAAAGAAAACGTCCAGTAACGTACTTGATGACCGGGTAAAGTGAGTGGGAACTGAAGAGTTAATAGAATAAAGAGCATAAGTGATCATTTCCTCACAAAGACTTTTTTCTGCTAGAATATTAATATTAAGGTCACCACATAGAATAATATTGTCCCCCAAAACCAAAAATGTTAAAGGGGGACACAAATGTCCCTCTTTTTTACACATATGTAATATCTTGCACATTCAAGCAATATTTTGTATACTTACTTACCTACTCTTTCCTATCTTAAACGAATTCATAGCAGGTTTCCAAATTAAAGCTGTGAATACTTCCATCATAGTAAATACAAATTCGACTACTGTATTGTTGTTAAACGCTTAGAGAAAAATAGAAATCGTTTGCTTGTAGAGCCCGTTGAAAATAAAATTATGATAAAGCAAATTTACAAGCTGAATTGGCAGTTTAACCTGAGCTATCGACAGCGTATGACGTGTTCATCTTGTTTGTAGTTAAGTTAGAATTAATAACCATTCCCAAACGCGATAAATCGCCGGTAGCCGGGGACAATCCTTTGCCCTCGAATAATAAACTTTGCACCACCATGTTTCCCTAAAACCTCTTAAATAACAAATTTGCCCCTTTTGAGTGTCACCCAGATACTGATAATTCAGCTATGGATGAAGTCGAATCTCATATCATTAATAAAGTGTATGTATGAGTACCACCAATAAAATTACTACAGAAATCAGCAGAATATGTGCATACTTTAACGAAATCATTAAAAGTGTCTAATTATTCCATACAAAAATTATCAATTGGAATTAAAATTATATGTGATTGCTTAAATTCATACAACACAATCCTTAATAAACTTAAAGATGAAAATTGCCAATTTTTTACACACGATTTAAAAAGTGCAAAATCTTTTAAATTTGTGTTGTATGGCTTGGAAGACTTAGAAGTTGATAACTTCAAAACCGAATTTATATCACATGGAATGCAATGTATACTGATTTAAAGAAAATATCAAACAAATATGAACAATACAGCCATACTTTTTATATAGTGTCTCTCGTAAACGGATCTATTAGGCTCAGTGATCTAAGAAAAAAATATCGTTCTATTTTACATACTCAAGTGTACTGGAACTTTCAGAGAAAATTAAGAGGCAAGCCAACACAGTGCTATAACAAATGTTTGGCCATGGACAAAAAAAATATCATATTAAAACATTTTGTGCTAATTGTGCGGGCAATCATAACACTTCAGAATGCTTAAACACGGCAATTCAAGAATGTGCCAACTGCAATGGCAATCAGAAGTCAACTGAATCAAGATGCGTTAGCTGAGTTCGTTACTTGCAGGTGAAAGAAAAATTAAATAGTAGAATATCTCATTCCCTCCCAACAACATCATCAGGTCATGTTCTTACTGCTTCTCAAGCTCAACAACAACCTCTTTCTCTTAACTCAATGAGTGAATTTTCCTACACTACAATTGCGGAACAAACGTCAAATAAATGGGTCTATGCCTAGTACCAGCGGCAGCGGTAGGCATTCTCAAACGCATACTAATAATTTGTTACCCAAAACTAATGCGTGGAAGATCAGTGGACTACGGAACATTAATAATAACAACAACAGCAAGGTGATAAATCAAAGTAAAGTGGTCAACAACAGTGATAGTCTCTTCTCTTTTGATGAACTCAACTCTCCGCATGGAAATGATAACCAACTTATCGCTTTGTAAATCTAAGCTAGACCAATTTAGTGTGATCGCACGTATAGCTACTAAGTTTGTATATTTTTCAAATTCAATGATAAGTAAAATGACAGATACAAATTTACAAATTATAACTTGGAATGCAAAAGGCATACGAAATAAGTATAATGAGTTTTTAAACTTTTTGAATTGCAACAACGGTTATGTTGCTCTTGTAACATAAACTTGGCTTACATCTGATATACGACTACCTTCATCTGATTTCAGATGTTATCGTATGGATAGACTTAATCAAAGGGGCGGGCGGGGTAGCTATTATCATAAGGAAATCAATTCAGCATTCGCTATTACCTGTGGTGCAAACACATATTGTGTAGAATTAGGAATAGAAATAATGTTGCGGAATTATAAAAAAGTTAAGATTTTTTCGGTTTATTTCCCTGGTGGGTCTTCGTCTATCTTGAAAAGAAGTTGATTAAAACAAGATTTGTTTAAGTTGTTCTCCATGGGTGATGATTTTCTATTAGGTGGTGACTTTTACTGCCGTCATAAGGATTGGGGTTACTTAAGAGCAAATGCTTGGGGCAACATACTTGCAGACTTAAATTTAACACTCCCAATAAATATCTTTTATCCCCCTTGTCCAACGTACTACCCATCTGGTTCTCGTGGAAGTCCCTCTGTTCTTGATTTGTTTTTGTTGAATCTCCCGAAACTTATTAGTTAACCAACATCCTTTAACGCCTTAAGTTCTGATCATAATCCTGTTTTTTGTGATATCACATGGTCTGGAATAATGAAAGTACAATATTTTCAAGACCTTAGAAATGCAAATTGGAATTTATATAGAAAGCGGATTAAATCAAAACTTCAAAATATATCCACAGACCCAGTAAACGTTGGCAAAGAAGAGGTGGATTATATGATTAATGGCTTCACAGAAACAATTATTTCTTCCATTGATGAAAGCGTTCCAAAGAGAGTTAAGAGCACTTCTTTTAAAAAAATTTCCTCCTCAAATCTTAGAACTCATTAAATTGAGAAATTTACACAAAAGAAATTTGCAAAGATTTCGCTAGTCTATTTCACGTAGAATGATCTCTTATTTTAATACGCAAATTTCTGATTAGATTCAGACATTCCGAAACCAAGAATGGAATAGCAAACTAGAACTGCTAGATAGAAATGCAAAACCATTTTGGAACATTTGAAGATAGTTAAATCCGAAAATAGGAACATACAGTTTAAAGAAATTATTTCACAGATACTGAAAAAGCTGAAGAACTAGCAAGAAGTTTTATGAATAATCACTTAATCTCTCAAAATTTAGCTGACAAAGAAACAAATAGTATGGTAGATAACACAATGCAGATTTTCGAAAACGTTGTGGAGTTAACACCACTTAATGCTTTTGTTTCTGAGGATAGCATTGAATGAATCATTAAAGGACTTCAAAAGTGAAAAACAGGGGGGTTAGACTTAGTTAAAACTATATATTTAAAACATCTACCGCAAGTTGGACTTAAGTTCTTAACATTTATTATGAATGCTTGTCTTAAATGTCAATATTTTCCTACTAACTGGAAAAAAGCAAAGGTTTTTCCCATTCTCAAAGCTTGCAAGTTACCAGAATTATCCACTAGTTACAGACCGATTAGTTTACCTATCACCTTATGTAAACTCTATGAAAAAATTATTAAGGAACAAATTTTGAAAGTTGTCTCAGACAAAAATCTTTATCCTGACGAACAGTTTGGTTTTAGGCGCTTTCACAGCACATCTCACCAAATCAAAAGAATATGTCAACAAGTAATTGAAGAACGCTCTCAAAATAAATCAACAGGAATGCTGTTCCTAGGATCGGTACTTGGACCATCCCTGTATAATGTGTATATGTCTGATCTTCCAACACTTCCGAATTAAGAATCAGCAATTTTTGCTGATGACACGACAATTTACTCATCGCATGAGTTTGCTCTCAATATTGAGAGGAACTTAATAAATGCGATCGAGATCCTGCAGAGGTATTAAATAAAATGGAAAATTAAAGTCAATAATGAAAAATTCAAGCCATCTTTTTCTCATGAAGTGGAACTCTAATACATTGGAAAAATCCGTTAAATATATTGGTGTTTATCTCGACAGTAAACTTACTTTCAGTCACCACATTAACAACGCTTTGAATAAAATAGGTTTGTCCATAAAAATGTTCTACCTTTAATACATCGAAAATCATCTCTGTCAACTGATAACAAGATTATTATATTTAAAGTAATTTTCCAATTTATATTTTTACATGGCTGCCCAGTTTGGGGCCTAGCTGCAAAATGTCACATAAAAAAATTGCAAATCTCACAGAACAACATTGTAGGCAACTCTGGTTTTGAAACTGGAATTTATAGTTTTGTTTAAGCTCCCTTGATTTATCAGTTTTATATAGTAATTTTTTAAAATAAATTGCTTTAGTTGTGTATATCAGTGGCTTGAAAGTATTTTCTACCAGCCAAAACAAAAATCTGGGTGAGTCGATTAAATTTCATACAGAAATCCCACAAAGAAAATTTACAAAAAAAAAAAACTGTGTCAATGCATCGAACACCGCAAAAAAACAACAACAATGGCATCGAACACCAGAGCATACGGAAACTTGTAGAAACTTCTCCTGAAGACCAAAACAATAACTTAAATTGTTCTAACTAAGGAGTAGCGGTAGGTAATATGCTGGTCGATGATCTAAAACATCTCATTCAAAACGCCATTACTAGATGAAAAAATGAAGGATTTGCCTACGAAGACCGACATTGAGGGAATTTTTGCAGATCTCCATAAGTTGCAGGCTAGCAATCTAGCGCTTCAAGGCACAGCTGAAAACGGTTGAAACCCGGTGTAACTTTTTTTTTTTTTTTTTTTTTTTTTTTTTTTTTTTTTTTTTTTTTTTTATAATACTCGTAAACCCGCACTAACACTAAACGGGTTTTGGCTACCCTGAACATGACAAAACAGTGCGAGCTTTAGGAAAATAGGGAAGGATTAAAAAGGAGAACAAGAAATGGATGCTTTGAAAAGAGCTAAGGATCTAGGTATGGATCTTCTTGAGAGAACAGGCTCTGATGTTATTGAAGCAACTCGTGCAATCCAAACGAAAAATAAGCAAGCGACCAGTATAATTGTTTCACTGCACCAAAAGGAGGATGTTAGACGCGCACTAACAGCGAACTCAAAACTACGCGGAACTGAAGTATCCATACGAAAAGACTATCCAGCTGCAGCTAGAGCACGTGAGAGACGATTGCAACAGCTTAAGGCGGATATAATTAAAAGAAATAGTGCAATTAAAACTGAAATTTGCGGAGAAGCATTGAAAATTGTTGACAAATCATTTCATTTTGACAGCAACTTTGCCCTATGTAACGGCGAATGCGGAATGTCATTACTGCAGCAGCTGATCGATGACAGTTCAACTGAAGGCGTTCCTGGTTGTATCAACAATGCAACAATAAATTATAATTATACGTCATGTTACGTTGCGCCATCGCAACAAAATTTTTAATTGTAATGCCGTCTGCCCTAATAATATAAAATCTTTTAAAAATAGTAGTTTAAATTCCAAAATATATAAAATTTTATCTTATAATGTTACAGGGTGGAATAATAAATCAGTGTTCTCTATTTTTTTTAAGTTTCTAAACCAATTTGATTTTATATTTCTTTATGAAACGTATGTAATGGACTCAAATATTAGGCATTATGAAAGTAAATTACCTCAATTTAAATTAAAAGCAATACCAGCAAGCTGAACACACAGGAGAGGAAGGGCCAGTGAGGGACTCCTTTATGGTCTTAGGAAAGATCTTGGTATTCGCTATTGTGATTTCGAAATATTTCGTAGTTCGACATACATAGTCATACACATGGATGAAAAAATTGCGTATACTTCCGACTTATTTGAATTGTAACCATTGGGAGAGCGATTTCGAAGAGCTTCAGGAATTGATTGCAAATGGAAATACATCAAATACACTCTTAATAGGCGATTTGAATGCTCGAATTGGGGAAGAAAGGGGAGCCGAAAATGTTTCGGCAATGATCGAGAGAAAGACAAAAGATAAAAACAATAATGCAAACGGTTTTAAGCTATTGGAACTCTACGACACTTTTGGGCTATGACTGCAAAATGGAACCAGTGAAGGAGACCGATTGGGAGAATGCACATTTGTTGGTGGGCACGGAACTTCAGTGATTGACCATAGTTTTATAGGAAGTAAATGGAGTAGCTACGTCACCGATTTCATGATTATGCAGGAACCTTTGTTTGACGAAAGTTGTAAGAAAGCAAGAGACGTTTCATATGCGTGGCTTAAATTGTTTCGTAAATTCAGTTTTGGGCACATTAAAGATTTATATCTTCAAGCCAATCGAAAGTTTAAGACAATCTGTGTAGAAAGGAAGACTGTATATTATGAATGGGAAGCACGAAAACTATCCAATGCTATGAAATCTTCAGAATTTTGGAATCTAGCCCGAAAATTAAATGGTGATAAATCAATCAATTATCAATAAAGATTTGAACCCACAAGTACTCCATAATCATTTCGAGCAATTTTGAATCCAACAACGAGCAATATTGTGAAATTTCAGCACCTGGTTTTTCTGATGATATTTCGGATTCGGCCTTCACTCCGCAAGAATTATATAGGGTGATCGATGGACTCAAAAATGGGAAAGCTGCGGGTTCTGATAGAATACCCACTGAATTTTTTTAAGTATGGTACAAATGACCTTATTAAGACGCTTACATCCTTATTAAATAACGTTTTTGAATACGGATTAATACCGGAAAAGTTTAAGGAAGCTTTAGTGTTTCCTATTCATAAGAAAAATTGTACGTTGGGTCCGGCAAATTACAGAGGGATTTCTTTTCTTAACGCTACATACAAAATTTTCACTGCCTTACTTCAAAACCGCTTAACAGTGTGGATGACATCTAAAAATCTTTTGAAGGAATTTCAAGCTGGTTTTAGATCTGGATATTCGACCATGGATCATATTTTTCTACTTAAAAGTATTGCTGATTCATTTCTCGCAAGAGGTAATAAGCTTTATGTTTTCCTTGTAGATTTTAAAGCAGCGTTTGATGCGGTTGACCGAGATGCCTTAATTTATAAACTGTATGGGATGGGTATGACCCGAAAATTTGGCCAACTTATACAAAACCTATATAGAGATACGAAAGAAGCGGTATGGAATGGTGTTGACAGATCGGAGTGTTTTCAAACCAAAACAGGAGTTAGGCAAGGATGTTTGCTCTGCCCTAATTTGTTTGCTCTTTTCATAGACGACTTACTGGATTATTTACCTAGAGGCATTAAATAAGTAGGACTTCAAATAAGGGCCCTTCTCTTTGCGGATGATTTGGTATTAATGGCGTACTCCCCGAATCTCTTCAGCTTATGGTAAATAAATTGTATGCTTATTGTAAATTATGGAACCTTGTGCTAAATCTAGAGAAATCGAAAGTGATGGTCATAAAAAAAGGAGGCGGCAGACGTTGTAGAAATGAAAAATGGTTTTATGGTGGTGAAATGATTGAGGTTGTTGAATACAAATATCTTGGAGTCTACCTCACCCAAAATATGAGTATGCAGATGCATTTGGTGGAGAGGCTGGAAAAGGCCAAAATTGGCGATTAATATAACATCAAAAAATTGCTTAAACAACAACTACATATCATATAGCAGCAAATATAGAGTTTTTGAAACGGTATCCGAATCCGTGCTCTTTGATCATGATCGAAACCGGATTTTCACTATTTTTTGTCAAGACATTGAATCTGCAAGTAGATTATATATTGAAAGTTTTGCAAATGCCTAACTACCGGCTTCCGAAAAAACCTATGATTCAAGAGGTACAGAGTCAAAAATGATGGTTTAAGGAATGGTTAGATCTGGCTGCAGAATGTGGGATGGACTTAAATATCAGTTTAAATGAGCCTTTTGTATGGAAACCGACTTTGTACAAACTTATCGAGTGCGTGGATGAGCATTGCAGGCTAAAGTATGAGGAAGAAGCTTTGAGTTCGTTGTATATAGCAATCCCCCTCTTTGAACATTTGTCCCCCTAGAAAACTCACTATGTCCCCCTATTCAACATTTTCAATCTGGCAACCCTAGCTTTACCTAGAGATTTAATAATTTAACATTCATGCCATTTTTCATCATATATAATTCATATGCGAATTAACGAGTTACATTGACATAGTGAATTAATGGATGAGTATTCATGTCATTTTTCACCTTCTGAATAAGCAACTCTAAGTTATCTAGTGATTTCACAGCTTAACGGTCATGCTTTTTTCATCACATATAATTTTCTTATGAATAAACTACTTACCCTTACTTCGTGATTTCGCTGATAAATATACACCTCAAAAATCACATGGTGAACGCCTATGACAGCCCCATGTTAAATTCATCGATGTTTTCATACCAAATTCATGGGGTGTAGCTTCTCCTCATTGATGAAAAAGTTCATGATTCATGCATGAAATACCCACCTATATCCTTCACTTTCATTATTATATGTACATACATATTTACATACCTTGGTTTCATCTATGTGTGTATGTGTATGTATGGCACCGGCACAAGTACTATAACTCAGGCGCGGCAAAATAATAGCGGATTTTTTGGAGGGCATTTTTTACTATGGGTGGCAGGGTCTATCTCCAACCGTTTGGCCGGGAGGGGCAATTTCATTAAAAAAAAAGTACAAACAATGGAAAAAAAATAACGGGTTATCCATTTTGCGGTTTCAAAAGTAAACGTAAATAAAGCACATATAAAATATTTTTTTTCATTATATTTTTTATTATAAAGCTTGAACGTTGACATTATGTTTGAAACACTACATCATTTAAATGAACACCACGCCAATTGTTGCAAGCATAGATTCTTTTGAGGTAATTTTCGACCACTTTTTGACACATATTGGGCAGTATCTCAGCCATAACTTGACGAGTGTTGGTTTTCAAGTGCTCAAGAGTTAAAGGTTTGTTTGCATAAGCAAGGTCTTTCGCGTAGCCCCACAAAATAAAGTCCAGCTGTGTCAAATCGCATGATCTTGGTGGCCAGTTGATATCGCCACGACGAGAAATTACGCTGCCAGGAAATGTCTCTTGCAATAAAGCCATATTCGCTCGAGTTGTGTGACATGTGCCACCGTCTTGTTGAAACCACATATTCTCCAAGTCGTATTCTTCAATAGCAGGCAAAAAAAGTCGGTTTTCATATGACCATAATGCTACGAATTGACGGTGACAGTCGTTTCATCGTCGTTTTCGAAGAAGTAAGGTCCAATCACACCTCCGGATGTAATGGCCTCTCTTCAATTACTTAAGGATTCTCAGAACCCCAAATACGACAATTTTGTTTATTAACATACCCACCGAGTGAGAAATGTGCTTCGCTGAAGAAATTTTTGTTCGAAAAATCGCCGTCCACCGCCTGTTGTTCAAGCACACATTCGACGTATCTACGACGTTGTGACCATTCAGTTGTTGTGTAAGCTGGATTTTATATAGATGTAGGTGTAGATCCAAATGCAAAATACGCCATAATGTGCCGTAAGACAGTCCTAATTTCTGAGAACGACGAGGAATCGACACACTCGGGTATTCGGCAACACTTTCACTTACAGCAGAGATATTTTCAGTGGCACGAGCGAAACGATGATGCACATGCCTAACAATATCTGTAACCAATCCAGTCTCTTCAAATTTCTTTACAATTTTCCCAATTGCTTACGTCTGTCTCTCTCACTGACAGTCTGTCAATATGTCAGTCTGTCAGTCTGTCAGTCTGTCAGTCTGTCAGTCTGTCAGTCTGTCAGTCTGTCAGTCTGTCAGTCTGTCAGTCTGTCAGTCTGTCAGTCTGTCAGTCTGTCAGTCTGTCAGTCTGTCAGTCTGTCAGTCTGTCAGTCTGTCAGTCTGTCAGTCTGTCAGTCTGTCAGTCTGTCAGTCTGTCAGTCTGTCAGTCTGTCAGTCTGTCAGTCTGTCAGTCTGTCAGTCTGTCAGTCTGTCAGTCTGTCAGTCTGTCAGTCTGTCAGTCTGTCAGTCTGTCAGTCTGTCAGTCTGTCAGTCTGTCAGTCTGTCAGTCTGTCAGTCTGTCAGTCTGTCAGTCTGTCAGTCTGTCAGTCTGTCAGTCTGTCAGTCTGTCAGTCTGTCAGTCTGTCAGTCTGTCAGTCTGTCAGTCTGTCAGTCTGTCAGTCTGTCAGTCTGTCAGTCTGTCAGTCTGTCAGTCTGTCAGTCTGTCAGTCTGTCAGTCTGTCAGTCTGTCAGTCTGTCAGTCTGTCAGTCTGTCAGTCTGTCAGTCTGTCAGTCTGTCAGTCTGTCAGTCTGTCAGTCTGTCAGTCTGTCAGTCTGTCAGTCTGTCAGTCTGTCAGTCTGTCAGTCTGTCAGTCTGTCAGTCTGTCAGTCTGTCAGTCTGTCAGTCTGTCAGTCTGTCAGTCTGTCAGTCTGTCAGTCTGTCAGTCTGTCAGTCTGTCAGTCTGTCAGTCTGTCAGTCTGTCAGTCTGTCAGTCTGTCAGTCTGTCAGTCTGTCAGTCTGTCAGTCTGTCAGTCTGTCAGTCTGTCAGTCTGTCAGTCTGTCAGTCTGTCAGTCTGTCAGTCTGTCAGTCTGTCAGTCTGTCAGTCTGTCAGTCTGTCAGTCTGTCAGTCTGTCAGTCTGTCAGTCTGTCAGTCTGTCAGTCTGTCAGTCTGTCAGTCTGTCAGTCTGTCAGTCTGTCAGTCTGTCAGTCTGTCAGTCTGTCAGTCTGTCAGTCTGTCAGTCTGTCAGTCTGTCAGTCTGTCAGTCTGTCAGTCTGTCAGTCTGTCAGTCTGTCAGTCTGTCAGTCTGTCAGTCTGTCAGTCTGTCAGTCTGTCAGTCTGTCAGTCTGTCAGTCTGTCAGTCTGTCAGTCTGTCAGTCTGTCAGTCTGTCAGTCTGTCAGTCTGTCAGTCTGTCAGTCTGTCAGTCTGTCAGTCTGTCAGTCTGTCAGTCTGTCAGTCTGTCAGTCTGTCAGTCTGTCAGTCTGTCAGTCTGTCAGTCTGTCAGTCTGTCAGTCTGTCAGTCTGTCAGTCTGTCAGTCTGTCAGTCTGTCAGTCTGTCAGTCTGTCAGTCTGTCAGTCTGTCAGTCTGTCAGTCTGTCAGTCTGTCAGTCTGTCAGTCTGTCAGTCTGTCAGTCTGTCAGTCTGTCAGTCTGTCAGTCTGTCAGTCTGTCAGTCTGTCAGTCTGTCAGTCTGTCAGTCTGTCAGTCTGTCAGTCTGTCAGTCTGTCAGTCTGTCAGTCTGTCAGTCTGTCAGTCTGTCAGTCTGTCAGTCTGTCAGTCTGTCAGTCTGTCAGTCTGTCAGTCTGTCAGTCTGTCAGTCTGTCAGTCTGTCAGTCTGTCAGTCTGTCAGTCTGTCAGTCTGTCAGTCTGTCAGTCTGTCAGTCTGTCAGTCTGTCAGTCTGTCAGTCTGTCAGTCTGTCAGTCTGTCAGTCTGTCAGTCTGTCAGTCTGTCAGTCTGTCAGTCTGTCAGTCTGTCAGTCTGTCAGTCTGTCAGTCTGTCAGTCTGTCAGTCTGTCAGTCTGTCAGTCTGTCAGTCTGTCAGTCTGTCAGTCTGTCAGTCTGTCAGTCTGTCAGTCTGTCAGTCTGTCAGTCTGTCAGTCTGTCAGTCTGTCAGTCTGTCAGTCTGTCAGTCTGTCAGTCTGTCAGTCTGTCAGTCTGTCAGTCTGTCAGTCTGTCAGTCTGTCAGTCTGTCAGTCTGTCAGTCTGTCAGTCTGTCAGTCTGTCAGTCTGTCAGTCTGTCAGTCTGTCAGTCTGTCAGTCTGTCAGTCTGTCAGTCTGTCAGTCTGTCAGTCTGTCAGTCTGTCAGTCTGTCAGTCTGTCAGTCTGTCAGTCTGTCAGTCTGTCAGTCTGTCAGTCTGTCAGTCTGTCAGTCTGTCAGTCTGTCAGTCTGTCAGTCTGTCAGTCTGTCAGTCTGTCAGTCTGTCAGTCTGTCAGTCTGTCAGTCTGTCAGTCTGTCAGTCTGTCAGTCTGTCAGTCTGTCAGTCTGTCAGTCTGTCAGTCTGTCAGTCTGTCAGTCTGTCAGTCTGTCAGTCTGTCAGTCTGTCAGTCTGTCAGTCTGTCAGTCTGTCAGTCTGTCAGTCTGTCAGTCTGTCAGTCTGTCAGTCTGTCAGTCTGTCAGTCTGTCAGTCTGTCAGTCTGTCAGTCTGTCAGTCTGTCAGTCTGTCAGTCTGTCAGTCTGTCAGTCTGTCAGTCTGTCAGTCTGTCAGTCTGTCAGTCTGTCAGTCTGTCAGTCTGTCAGTCTGTCAGTCTGTCAGTCTGTCAGTCTGTCAGTCTGTCAGTCTGTCAGTCTGTCAGTCTGTCAGTCTGTCAGTCTGTCAGTCTGTCAGTCTGTCAGTCTGTCAGTCTGTCAGTCTGTCAGTCTGTCAGTCTGTCAGTCTGTCAGTCTGTCAGTCTGTCAGTCTGTCAGTCTGTCAGTCTGTCAGTCTGTCAGTCTGTCAGTCTGTCAGTCTGTCAGTCTGTCAGTCTGTCAGTCTGTCAGTCTGTCAGTCTGTCAGTCTGTCAGTCTGTCAGTCTGTCAGTCTGTCAGTCTGTCAGTCTGTCAGTCTGTCAGTCTGTCAGTCTGTCAGTCTGTCAGTCTGTCAGTCTGTCAGTCTGTCAGTCTGTCAGTCTGTCAGTCTGTCAGTCTGTCAGTCTGTCAGTCTGTCAGTCTGTCAGTCTGTCAGTCTGTCAGTCTGTCAGTCTGTCAGTCTGTCAGTCTGTCAGTCTGTCAGTCTGTCAGTCTGTCAGTCTGTCAGTCTGTCAGTCTGTCAGTCTGTCAGTCTGTCAGTCTGTCAGTCTGTCAGTCTGTCAGTCTGTCAGTCTGTCAGTCTGTCAGTCTGTCAGTCTGTCAGTCTGTCAGTCTGTCAGTCTGTCAGTCTGTCAGTCTGTCAGTCTGTCAGTCTGTCAGTCTGTCAGTCTGTCAGTCTGTCAGTCTGTCAGTCTGTCAGTCTGTCAGTCTGTCAGTCTGTCAGTCTGTCAGTCTGTCAGTCTGTCAGTCTGTCAGTCTGTCAGTCTGTCAGTCTGTCAGTCTGTCAGTCTGTCAGTCTGTCAGTCTGTCAGTCTGTCAGTCTGTCAGTCTGTCAGTCTGTCAGTCTGTCAGTCTGTCAGTCTGTCAGTCTGTCAGTCTGTCAGTCTGTCAGTCTGTCAGTCTGTCAGTCTGTCAGTCTGTCAGTCTGTCAGTCTGTCAGTCTGTCAGTCTGTCAGTCTGTCAGTCTGTCAGTCTGTCAGTCTGTCAGTCTGTCAGTCTGTCAGTCTGTCAGTCTGTCAGTCTGTCAGTCTGTCAGTCTGTCAGTCTGTCAGTCTGTCAGTCTGTCAGTCTGTCAGTCTGTCAGTCTGTCAGTCTGTCAGTCTGTCAGTCTGTCAGTCTGTCAGTCTGTCAGTCTGTCAGTCTGTCAGTCTGTCAGTCTGTCAGTCTGTCAGTCTGTCAGTCTGTCAGTCTGTCAGTCTGTCAGTCTGTCAGTCTGTCAGTCTGTCAGTCTGTCAGTCTGTCAGTCTGTCAGTCTGTCAGTCTGTCAGTCTGTCAGTCTGTCAGTCTGTCAGTCTGTCAGTCTGTCAGTCTGTCAGTCTGTCAGTCTGTCAGTCTGTCAGTCTGTCAGTCTGTCAGTCTGTCAGTCTGTCAGTCTGTCAGTCTGTCAGTCTGTCAGTCTGTCAGTCTGTCAGTCTGTCAGTCTGTCAGTCTGTCAGTCTGTCAGTCTGTCAGTCTGTCAGTCTGTCAGTCTGTCAGTCTGTCAGTCTGTCAGTCTGTCAGTCTGTCAGTCTGTCAGTCTGTCAGTCTGTCAGTCTGTCAGTCTGTCAGTCTGTCAGTCTGTCAGTCTGTCAGTCTGTCAGTCTGTCAGTCTGTCAGTCTGTCAGTCTGTCAGTCTGTCAGTCTGTCAGTCTGTCAGTCTGTCAGTCTGTCAGTCTGTCAGTCTGTCAGTCTGTCAGTCTGTCAGTCTGTCAGTCTGTCAGTCTGTCAGTCTGTCAGTCTGTCAGTCTGTCAGTCTGTCAGTCTGTCAGTCTGTCAGTCTGTCAGTCTGTCAGTCTGTCAGTCTGTCAGTCTGTCAGTCTGTCAGTCTGTCAGTCTGTCAGTCTGTCAGTCTGTCAGTCTGTCAGTCTGTCAGTCTGTCAGTCTGTCAGTCTGTCAGTCTGTCAGTCTGTCAGTCTGTCAGTCTGTCAGTCTGTCAGTCTGTCAGTCTGTCAGTCTGTCAGTCTGTCAGTCTGTCAGTCTGTCAGTCTGTCAGTCTGTCAGTCTGTCAGTCTGTCAGTCTGTCATTCTGTGAATTTTGGAATCTAGCCCGAAAATTAAATGGTGATAAATCAATCAATTATCAATAAAGATTTGAACCCACAAGTACTCCATAATCATTTCGAGCAATTTTGAATCCAACAACGAGCAATATTGTGAAATTTCAGCACCTGGTTTTTCTGATGATATTTCGGATTCGGCCTTCACTCCGCAAGAATTATATAGGGTGATCGATGGACTCAAAAATGGGAAAGGTCAGTCTGTCAGTCTGTCAGTCTGTCAGTCTGTCAGTCTGTCAGTCTGTCAGTCTGTCAGTCTGTCAGTCTGTCAGTCTGTCAGTCTGTCAGTCTGTCAGTCTGTCAGTCTGTCAGTCTGTCAGTCTGTCAGTCTGTCAGTCTGTCAGTCTGTCAGTCTGTCAGTCTGTCAGTCTGTCAGTCTGTCAGTCTGTCAGTCTGTCAGTCTGTCAGTCTGTCAGTCTGTCAGTCTGTCAGTCTGTCAGTCTGTCAGTCTGTCAGTCTGTCAGTCTGTCAGTCTGTCAGTCTGTCAGTCTGTCAGTCTGTCAGTCTGTCAGTCTGTCAGTCTGTCAGTCTGTCAGTCTGTCAGTCTGTCAGTCTGTCAGTCTGTCAGTCTGTCAGTCTGTCAGTCTGTCAGTCTGTCAGTCTGTCAGTCTGTCAGTCTGTCAGTCTGTCAGTCTGTCAGTCTGTCAGTCTGTCAGTCTGTCAGTCTGTCAGTCTGTCAGTCTGTCAGTCTGTCAGTCTGTCAGTCTGTCAGTCTGTCAGTCTGTCAGTCTGTCAGTCTGTCAGTCTGTCAGTCTGTCAGTCTGTCAGTCTGTCAGTCTGTCAGTCTGTCAGTCTGTCAGTCTGTCAGTCTGTCAGTCTGTCAGTCTGTCAGTCTGTCAGTCTGTCAGTCTGTCAGTCTGTCAGTCTGTCAGTCTGTCAGTCTGTCAGTCTGTCAGTCTGTCAGTCTGTCAGTCTGTCAGTCTGTCAGTCTGTCAGTCTGTCAGTCTGTCAGTCTGTCAGTCTGTCAGTCTGTCAGTCTGTCAGTCTGTCAGTCTGTCAGTCTGTCAGTCTGTCAGTCTGTCAGTCTGTCAGTCTGTCAGTCTGTCAGTCTGTCAGTCTGTCAGTCTGTCAGTCTGTCAGTCTGTCAGTCTGTCAGTCTGTCAGTCTGTCAGTCTGTCAGTCTGTCAGTCTGTCAGTCTGTCAGTCTGTCAGTCTGTCAGTCTGTCAGTCTGTCAGTCTGTCAGTCTGTCAGTCTGTCAGTCTGTCAGTCTGTCAGTCTGTCAGTCTGTCAGTCTGTCAGTCTGTCAGTCTGTCAGTCTGTCAGTCTGTCAGTCTGTCAGTCTGTCAGTCTGTCTGTCTGTCAGGTGTCAGTCTGTCAGTCTGTCAGTCTGTCAGTCTGTCAGTCTGTCAGTCTGTCAGTCTG